>JAAGNO010012689.1:66727-89416 GCA_033439905.1 Ceryle rudis | reverse complement strand
GGGGGAGATTTGGCCTGGGCCGGCTTCGGTTTCCCGCCCGCCCCCCCCCCCCCCCCCAAATGTAGTATGCCAGACCTAGGGCAATAGTATTTAGAGAAAGTTGGAGGTTTGGAATTGAAGTTTTGGTGAACTAGAGATGACATGTTTTTAAGGGCAGCCAGGCACATAGACATAGCCAGTTTCAAAGACAATGGCCAGATAGGCAAGAGTATAAAAAGTTACTATTGTCCTGGTTTGAGTGCGGACAGAATTAATTCTGTTCAGTGGTTTTACTTTTCAGCGCAGTTCTTCTAACTCCCTGCACTGTCTGAAGTCAGCAGCTGTTTGCACAGGCAGTGTCTGCTGCTAGCTGTGAGAACATCCCATTTTTAGAGTCAGTACCAACAGTTGGTATGCACACCAAGGCCACTGCTGGATCTTGTGCACCACATTGCGGGGTGCAGAAAGTGAAAGGCCGCACCTGTGGGCAGGAGTAGCCAGGGCAGGTGACCCTAAACTGACCCAAGGAGGGATTCCATCCCATGTATGTCATATTCAGTATAAAGCTCAAGGGTCAGAGTCTTGGCTCGGATCTTTTTCCATCTTCTTCCTTCTTTCTTCACTGGCTGGCATCTAGGGGGGACTCTGTTCTGCTTTTGATCCTGATCCCTGTGTTCCTAAATCTAGTACCAGAATCCAGCTCCTGAACACTGTTCCCATCTGCTGCTGGGTGCAGTCTGGGACTTTCCCACTACCTGTTCCACAGTATCAGTGATGATGGTGATGAAATTGCCATCAGGATGGGTTGGGTTCATTTCTAGCTTTGTATATATTTGTATATATTCCATTTTTATTATTTTCATTAAAGCTGTTCTAGTTTCCTTTTCTAATCATGAAGTCTCTCTCCCTTATTCCCTTTCTCTTGCCCTTTGGGAAGGGATGGGGGTTAACAGAGAGCATCTGCTATAGGTCTGAGGGGCCGCCCTGACCCTAAACCGTGACAAATATTCAATGCTGCTTAGTATTGATTTAGAATATGGATAAAAATCTCCTTATTTACTGAAGAACTGCTGCAAAGAAGTGCCCAAAAAGTCTGGAAATCCCTTGACAAACATTTACACAGGAGGTGATGATAAACAAACAGGACCTAATACTTAGCACAGTGCTTTTATAAGACATATTTTATTAACAACTTTGTATTTTTGCTCTGCCTGTCAGGAGGATTCTTTATCCTCAAGTCTGTCATTGCAGATTTACTGGAAAATGTAGCACTCTATTTTTAATCAGAGTATGGGGAATGAAAGGAGACATATCGAAAAGCATTAGCAGGTAGTACTCAAAACATCTCTGAAGGCACATTTATTGAATACTTCAATTTGACTGTGAACTCATGCTTAAATTGCTATCTTTGTTTTGCTGTTGATGTTTCATGATCTTATTCTCATACACCGATGCAGGTTTATTCATTGTCTGCCAAGAGCAGTATATTGTAGCCCTTTCACATGGGGAGTAAAGGCATTTTTTTTCTAGTTATAACTCTCAGATAAGCCAAAAGACAATGTATTATTTAGGAATGTGGTTCAAATAGTTCTGCTCTCAGAATGCTAGCTGATAACACTGCAATTGTGCATATGCCTCTATGCTCTGAAATGTTACGGTACCGCACCAGTCATCTGGGAACATTTAAATAGGATCCGATTTTTAGAAAGGGAACACTCAACGCTTTCTGGAACTCAGAGATTTACCTGTCCAAAAAAAGGAGACAGATAAAATGAATAAAAAGTTTCTGAAAATAACATGTCTCATTCTTTTAGAACAAAGGTCAAAAATAATAGGACACTGAGAAGAATTTTAAGACTCCTTTTGAAGGCTACTCAGTATGGGTAAATATACCAGTAAAATAATGGGAATGATTTGTTTTGATGTTTTTTTTTTTTGAAAACTGTGTTTTGACATATAGAGACATATAGATGTACATCCTGCCATTAGCACATCACATTTCTAAGGCTTTAAGATCCTTTCTTAGATTCAAGCTATAGTTTAAGTAGGAGCACATGTTTCAGTATGACTCGGTTGTTAAATGAAGGGACCTAGAAATGTGAACCTTAATAAACTTGGGTGAACTCCTGGGATCCATTTAAGCTTCTTTTTACAAAAGTTCTCAGCACAGCTGGCCTCTGCACCCTTGTGAGTTAGTGGAGTAATATTTCTGCATTAAATGGGAGTTGGAAAAAGAGTCGTTTTCAGTAGCACATGGTTAGTTTTGATAATGTATCTTGCTATATATTTTTACAACAATTTGCAAGTGTTGTATAAGCCATATGTATTCCAGGAATAAATCAGCTGGTAGTTAGCTCTGAGGACTTATCTTCATCTTTTCTCTAAAAATAGTGTGATAGTTTATATTTACATTAGGTCAAACTTTAACTGAAAAAAAAAAAGCAGATCTGATGCTATTGCTGTGAGGAGAGATGGCAGATTATGGAAATCCCGGTTATTATAAAAACAAAGATTGATTTTTCAGAAGACTGTTACTACTGTTATTTAAAAATTGTCTTTGTTCTATTCCCTTATACTCTGTTGATATATAAAGAGTCTTGGTCACCGTTGCATGAGTTTCACAATGTAAATTACAGATAGTGCAATAAATCATTGAAACAGTGTAATATGTAGACAGTAATATATAGTAAGTCTGTACAGATCTTAAATATGATCTTTTACCTTGACTAACACTGTAATGCATTATGGTAGAGAAAATGGCAAATATATCAGTGTTAGTTATTTGTAATTTATGTTATTTTAACATATCTTCAATTTACTGGATGATAGTTTATGTTTTAAAACAAAAATGCGGATAGTAACATAGTCTGTAATATATAAATGCAAGTATGTATCTCTAGGATAAGAGTGACTTGATCAACCTTAAGAATTGCATCTCCTGTACTACTGATAGGAGCTGTAGCCTATTCCACATATCTAGAGTGGGCACAAATTAAAATGTATGCGAATAAGATTGAATTCATTCAAGTAGTCTCAGAAATCACATGCTCCTCTTTATTATCCTCTGAATGCCTCCCTTTCAGTTTAATACATCACCCACTGGATAATAATTTTATGATGAAATGGTAAATTGACAAAAAAAGCACACTCAGCTTTGGACTGTTATTCAGTTGATCGCTGTATTTTTGACCATTCTTGTCTCCTGAGGTTTATACAGCAACTCACAGCTTATGCAGGGAAATCCAGTGTAGTCACTGTGACATTAAAGCAGCCATTCATATATTTTTTTTCATTCCTGTAAGTACTTCATTTTGATGATGCCAATAACTTCATTTATAGTTGTTTAGATTGCCTGATCTAGCATTGTGATTTGGTTTTTAACAATAGTGGTAAATCTGGTCCCCTAAAGCACTGGGGAATCACACAGAAGTAGTTTCAAACTGCCCTGGGTGGTGCCTGATGTAATTTCACATTGATTAAACACTTAAGGGCTAGTGAGAGACCAGTCTTCCTCTGCTGTACTTACAGACATAGTTGCAGCATTTCATTGGCTTTATTCCTTTTTTCTGTAATTGATGACATACCGACCCATTCCAGTGAGTCTCTTCATAGAGAATCATATAATTTTTGTACTCTAGTACAATTTCCTTTGGCTTTTTGATTTGAACCCTCCAAACCAGCATGAAAAATACAATCTCTAATTGTGCAAGTATATGTGGGGATAGATGCATCTCAGAACAGCCATTCAGGCATAGTTGCAAGCATACTGAGGGTAGCACATCAAGCAAGGTGGTATAATTTGGAGCAGCCCCATAACTCTCAGCAAACCCATCTTCTAGAATCTATACAATTATCAACTGCCATGAATTACCACTGCCTTTAAATACAATTGCTTAGCAAAATTACTTACGACTAAAATGACAAATGCTGGCAGTTGAGGAAAAAACCCCACATTAAGGTGTAAAAAATTATAAAGACATTTAAATATATGCACTAGAAAGAGAAATCAGAGCCCTAAGATACATTTGTATTTAAAGATGTCTAGTTAAAGTTTTGTCTTATTGACCACACACTCATAATTTATGAAGCTGTGTGTTCCAATGTTAAGAAACTAAGTGGGAACTGTGAACCTCCTGGCTTTTTAGTAAGAAAATCTATATCCCAGTTGCAAACCCAAATTGCTTGGTAGATCTGCCTGGCAGATCTGTTGGGATTCAGGGGAGATGCCCAGAGAGATGATCATTTGAGGTCAATAATGACTGTCTATTTTCAGTGTCTTTGGTAAAACCTACCATGCAGGTGGGTAAAGAAAGAAGTACATGCTGGCATTGAATGGTATAAATAGTTAATATGAGAGTTAGCCCCTCACTTTGAGGTATTGTGGGCCTTCCCACCTTTGGGTATTACTAAATAGCAGAAGAAATGCCACTGAATCCAATTAAATTGCTTGTGCTAGCAAAAGCACATGGCAGTGTTTATTTAATGATTATCTAGAGAGCTAGACCAGGATAGGCCTCTAGTGACCTTAGACTAGACATATGACTACTGGACCACATCCTTTTTCTCTTACTGTAGTCTCAAAAATTTCCTTAATCCCCTATTATAGTACTCCCAACCAATTTGGTCCACAGGATTTTATGAGAATATTCCACCTCACTCACATTTCTGTTGCCACACAGAGCAACTCTGTCACTGACTGGCAGTGAAAAAGTGGCAAATCTCAGAAAGATGGATGACCGTGGCAGAGTATATCCAAACTGTAACAAACTTCATTGATATTATGGGACATGAGAGAGATGTCATGAAAAAGACTAAACCTGCCACAAATAGAAAGTCCTTACATTGCATGTGGATTCCTTCATTTTATGTTTATACAGCACACTTGTATGCTAGACCTTGTTTTGTCTGCAAGCTTTTATCTATGCTCTTTGTTAAAGCTCCAACTTCCTTCAGCTCGTATTTTATAGCAACACTGACATGGTCTTGTTAATCAGATAGCATTTTGTAAACAAGGAGAACATGCTATATATAGAATAAATGATAAGGATTTGTGAATTACAAACCTAGCTCGATACTGAGCTTTTCTTTGGTGACCTGATGAAACATGGCAGTGAGTTCCAAATGGATTATGAAGTAACCAGACTCGGCAATAACATTACACTCTTACTATTAAAAGTGGGGTTTCAAAAATCCATACTCAGCAAAGCACTATATTTAAATTAAAAACTCTCTACTTCAGCTTTGTTTCCCTCTCTCTTCTCATTTAACCCCCCTCATCATTAAACAGTTTCTCCGAATACCAGTGGTCATGAAGTAATTAAAAAAATAATACAGTGAAGGAGCATATTTAAAACTGAGTAATAAGTTAATGACTGAATGATGCACCAATGCAGATAGATTTTTTTTTTTCTAGTAAGTTCACTTCATAATCAGAAATACATTATTTATGACGTGATTCCGTGATTACAGAAACACAGAATGGTAGGGGTTGGAAGGGAGCTCTGCAGATTGAGTCCAAACCCCATGCTAAAGAAGGTTCACCGAGAATGGGGTTGCACAGAATCACGTCCGGGTGGGTTTTGAAAGTCTCCACTGAATGAGACTCCACAACCTCTCTGGGCAGCCTGTTCCAGAGCTCTGTCATCTTCACAGTATTTTCAAGAATTCACAAGAATTTTCTCTAAGTTTAGGTGCAACTTCCTGTGTTCTAATTTGTGTCCATGTTGAACTTAATTCGAGAAGCTCAGGCTGAATTATAGAAGGACTAATCTAGTTTTGATTTATAATGGAATATTATTAGGAATCATGATTAAACGTGGTTGTAAAAGTGAATCCACCCAATGTTAGAGGAGTGGCAGAACCAGGTGAAGACTGTAATAAACCAAAATGCTACATAATCCACTTGCAAGCTGAACTCTTCTACCTTTCCTCAAATGCATTAATACTCCTCAAAAAGTAGAACTTCATGATTTCAGTAAACTTCTTTGCAGACCAGGGTATGTTCAAATACTAACTGACAATGTTTGGAGTAATTAAGAATGTTACTGGCAATTAAGCACAAATCTTAGTCCATATTAAAAAGTACAATTACACAGAACATCCACATATCCTAAGTGTTCTGTGAAGTGTGAAGCTGCTGGTAGTGTGAGAGACTGTCAGTTTTTATTGCTCAACTTGCAGATGATGCTATTTACTTTTTTATAATGTTGTAAAGATCTTTTTCTCTACAAAATACAGCTGCCAGAGTGTACTGTAATGTGTGAGTTGTTGGCTGAAAGCTACTTTCTGTGCCTAGTTCTGTGGAGAATTAAATTTGAATGGAGAAAAGGAGGACAGAAAAATTGAAGAACAAGGTATGAAGTACAGAATCAAAAATCGTCTAAAATGTATGAAGAAAAAATAAAACCAAAATTGGAGCCAGAAACTAGATAACTAATGATATGAAGCTATCTTTCATGATGATGTCTAGTTGGTCAGCTCTAGTTTTACTAGACTTAGTCACATATACATCTTACCCAGCTAACAATTGTAGGTGAGCAGGCAGTGTGAAGGCCAGTTCTAGTACATGTGTGTCATCATCTCTCCCTACAGTCCAGCTGATGTTAACTGACAGTTTCAGTGGCAGCTTTTAGCAGAAAGATGGAATGGATATAAAAAGGAACAACTGTGTTGCTCTCTTGAGAGATGGAATCATACAGGCATAAATGAAGCACCCTGATGCAGTGTAATCCCAATGGAAGCTTGAAATGTGGCATATTGTATTTTACTTATCTGGCTAAATAGATCAGTGACATCAAGGCTGTCAATCAAGAACTTTTATGCATAAGAATTTGGAATAGGTTTTTGTATAAAAAGAAAATGAAGGGGAAAAATAGTGCTGACTCTGTAATTTTAGAAAACTGTTTCATAAATAGCATTGGGGAATCTGTATTTCTGTCTTGTATTGAACAAATATGAATAGCTTATAAGTGAATTTTTCCTAAGTAGCATCAGAAAGTCAAGTTGAAGATATTCCTAGCCTCTGCAACTCCAAAAATACAGAATCCAGCCGATATTTTAACAGTTTGAGGGATGATGCACAAATCGGAGAACATGGCTCCCTCTTCTGTTTGTTTTTTTTAATTCCACAATGTTAGCCAGAGCTAAAAATCAATAAAATCTGAATTTGGAAAATAAAGTACTGAAATATCAGGCTGATATGAAAAGATCTGTGGAATTAAAGCCTCCCGGTCTCATATTTGAAAGTGAAGCTGTTCCTGAAGTTAAAGGAATTGCCAAAGAGTGTCTGATGTGAGCATTAGTACTACCACCTTCAAAGCTGGATGTTTATTTGCTAGTACATAAGCATAATGTCAATTATAATACAGGTGCTTCTAAAACAACACAACATAAAAATGTGTTATTCCCAAATTGTCATGGAAGTGTAGACAGATGGCAGAAAATGGGTTGAAAGACTGGCTTTCTGGTTGGTAGGTTTCCAAAAAGCTAATTAAAATAGGCCCAAATGAAGCCGATGAGAATATATCCGTTTGCTTAAGTAGCTCTGAAGAGACTATCTTGAGTTTTAAGGAAATGACTGTGTAATAGATGTGGGTTTTTTTCTAGTGATAGATGACTATCTCTGTCAGATGATGAATAATGACAGGAAAAATACCAGAAGAGCACTTACCTGAAAATATCACAATGTGCTGAAAGTTCTTGAGAAACTTTTGATTTTTGACACGAATTCAGAAGGAAAGAAAGTGGGTGTATGTTGCAAGCTCTTATTACAAAAACTGCCAGCTAAAAATGTAAGATTGAGGAAAATGGTGGAGGAACCACTGACAAAAGCAGAGTTAACTTAAACCCAATATTTCTCCAGAGTTATTTTAGAAGTGTCAAAATGAATATGAGATTATCTTCCTTCATATTGTCAGATCCTTCTGGTTCCAATTTCATTATGAAACTGTGCAGTGGCAGAGACTGTCTTCATCCTGATTTTATGTTCATTATTATATATCCCCCTTCAATCACTCTACTTTTACTCATCCCATTTGTATCACATGCGATTTCATCTTCAGTCCTTCAGTAAAATGCCCGTCATCAATTGCAGTGATGGCATTATCTCCTTGAGCAGCAATTTGTAAAGAATAAATGTGCTTTTGGACATGATTATTTTCTTATTTCCTGACAATATATATTGTCTATATTCAGCAGTCTTTGCTTGGTTGTTTTTTTCCCTTTGGAGGTTTTCCAAAAGGAATTCTTTGTTACTTCTCTATGCAAGGATCACACAAGTTGCCTTAATTAGAAATGTGAGGCTATTTCAGATTGAGGGGGGGAAAAAAAAAAGACAATTGGAGCTCCTTACACATGTTTTTAGCAGGTTCCATCCTCCCCTTGTCTTATGATTCTTAGGGCTCAATTATTGCACTCTTAGTGTGAGACATAGTGTGGACTCTAGAATACGTGGAGTACTTGAGTGGCAATGTCTGTGTTTATGGTATCCGCTGGGCCAAGAGCTGCTTAAAGCTCCTGTGGTTTTGGGAGACCATACGTTAGCGGTGGTTGCTTCACAAGCCCTGTGCTCAGACATCCTGTACAAACCTGTTGCAGTTTGTTGGCTCTTAGTGAGAAGAAAATAATAGAGCCAGGTCCCTGCAGTGCTCTGCATCATGGGCCCTCTCTGGAGTGCTCAGCACTGCTCTCATGTTCAGCTGTCTTCCTATGCTGGGACTGCAGGACATGATATTGCACTTGCCTTGTAGTGGTGGTGGGGTGCAATAGGCTCTTGGGGTCCTCTCTGACATCTGACCCAACCTGTAGTCAAGGGAGCTGTGATGCACTTACTGTTCATCTGGATATTATATATAAAAATCACTGCAAGTAAACAGTATGATCCCAACTTTCAAAGCTATTACAGTTCATCAAAGAGTGATAAGCAAAGGGCTGCTGCTCTGAGCCCCCAAAAAATAATTTTTCAAATAGTCAGCATGAAAAGAATCAATACCACTGTACAAGTAAGGAACATTTTCGTTGAGAAACTATGACAGGATTAAAGACACAGACACTTTTTCTTACCAGTCTCATGATGGTGTAAATAAATCCATGTACAACAGACATATGAAATATAAAGAAAGAAAGATTTACATGATGCAGAGCTGTTTGATTTTTAAGGACTTAGTATCGTTTAAGTAGCTTTGGGGAAGTTCTGCTTATTGGTGCATATCTGTCTGGAGGCAGCTCTACAGTTGTGGGTCTGTACTGGCTCTGGACAGGCAAAAACTTCCTTCCCCACTTTTAAACTAGTGGCAAAAGTTCCACAACTGATTTAAAGGTATTTGCCTTGTAGCAGATCTGCAGAACACCAGCTGTCGAAGGACCATGCACTTATGTGCATTGAGTACTTCTTTAAAGCAAAGGATATAAATGCACCAAAAATAAGAGGATTGAAGACATGGTTTTGCAAAGTGAATACCGTGAGTCCCATGTAACAGAAGATGAGTCTCAGCCAAAAAAAATCATGAACTTGAACAACTTAAACGAGAGAAAAAGAACAAAATTATGACTCATGTCTGTAACTAACTGCTCTGTCACCTGGTTCCCTTGGAATACAGAACTACTGAGATGAAAGGAACAGAAATCACACTTATTTCAAGGGTGGATTTTAAAACCATCGAATTTGATATATGTGGTGTCTCTTGGCTTTAAAGATCATAGTTACTTGCATGTTTTATTCTGATTTGGTTATGAAAGCTTAATATAGACAACGGATAAAATACTTAAATAGCAAGTAAGTTATACAAGATTCATTGCAAACTTGAGGGACTTTAATTTCACTCATGTTTACACAGGTGAGCCTGGGAACTGGCTGGTGATTTGTACAAGTGCCTGTGTATAGTACAGTGTCGGGTATGGACACACTAATGCCAAGAGAGAGAAAAAAATTCCTAAATGGACTTTTAAGAACACATGTCTTTATAAAATATCATGATCTTTTTTATTACCATGGATATTATCCTGCAGATGAAAACTTCTATTGCACCGTATGGATATCAATATCAATTACTCATTTCAAATCAAACTGTTTAAGAGATAATTTAAACAAATTATAAAATAAGTCTAGTACAGAAGATTATGGTATGATTTCTTCTGTGAAAAAACAAAGCAAGCCAAAATATTCATTTGTCTCGAGGGGATGTTCTTGATTTCATTTGCAGCTGATTATAGAAAAGCTAATATAATAAATTTTCATATTTATCCACATCTGGAAAAAAAATCAGTCATCACTGCCAAATAAATACAGAGGAGAGAAAAAGAGGTTTTTTCACTTCTGAAGTCAATTCTGGGCTCAGGAGACTATGCGAACAAATCCTGATGCAGAATTAGGGCTGAAATTTGTCAATCTGTATACAACCAGTCATACATCACTATCCAGAATGTTACTGTGGAGATATTTTATTCATCCTTAGCAGGCTTATGTGTTTTTTTTTTGTAATATATTTGTGCTTCTAAAAATAAATATACAATAACAGTCATAAGATCTGAAAAAGTGAAAAATGTGAGCTGTCAGAATCATTGTTTAAAACAAATTTCAGAGGCAAAATGGTATAAAACCCAGTAGTATATGGGAAGATAATTTTGGGCCCTGTGGCAGCATCATCAATTATCACAAGCACAAATTCCAAAGCCCTCATTTTGTGCTGCAATGCTGGACAGCATGTAAACAAACACAAGGAAGGTTTCTAAGTTAATAATTAAATTATTGGATTATTTAAATTATATCTAAATGAGAAAGCAGTGGTCAAAAAACCTTGAAGTATGGGATCTTGTGACCCATAGAAATTATGATAAATCTTTGCACTTCCAATTTGGGAGCAAACATCATCCCACTTCTTTGTGGGAATGTCATCTGACAGATTTTTCTAATGCTTTAAACAATGTATCAGGAGTCTCCTGAGAGGATTTACATATCTATGTATAAAAATATATTTGTGTATATATAAACATCTTTTGAGAGAAGGGTATTGTTATGAGGAGCCACAATTGCATACTTCAGTTGTTGGGATAAGATAAAGGTGCTCCAGAGATTTTAAAGCTGGATGGTACTACTCTTCACCTACAAAATCTCATTCAAGACTGTCTACATTTAGCCTGTATTTGGGGCTAAACTACAACAGTTGCTTTATTACCTGATCACCCAGCCAAGATGGGGGATGAGAGAAGTCTTCTCTCAGGAGAGAAGACTCACGGGTTGAAATGAATACGGATTTAATGAAAAAGCCAAAGCAATACCACTCTAAAGTAAACAAAGCTATACTCAGCTCAGCAAATGTAGTGGTCACAATACAAAGGAGTCCTGAGGAAGATAAATAAAGTCAAGAAACACAAAGCCCCCAGTCCCCCCATCCTCAGCAAACTTCCCCCTTATATGCAGCATGATGTTTATGGTCTGGGATACACCTGAGGCAGCTCAGAGCAGGCCTGGTGCCATGAAAACATTCCTGTGATCAAAGAAACCAAAATTCAACTGATAGCACCAGCCTCTAAGCCATGCGTTGTCCATATTGTGCTTTCCCATTCTTTTCAGCATCCTTGCCACTGAAAGAATTATAGTTTTCCCTCTCTTTTTAAAAGTATAACACTTCTATGACACATTTATTAATGGAGTGCAACCTATTTGAATTTCTCACCCCGAGTTCACACAACAACAACAAAAAGATCACAACAAAAGAAATCAACTGCTTCAGAACTAGTCAATGTCATAAGGGAAGTGATGTCTGAATGCCTTTTCCTGGAATATGATGCTTGTAGATATAACATGAAATTTATTCACTGTTCTCCTGACTTTGCTTTTATTCCAGTGTTCAGCATAGCACTTTATTTAGTGTTCAACTTCTATGTTTTGTTCAACAGTGGTAAAGAGCCCAGGGAGATACTCCCATTAAGTGCTTAACTGTCAGTGCTGTGCAGCATAAATGCCATCAGAACAGAACACTTTATTCTAAAGAGATCTTCTGAAAACCACGTTAAGAAGCAGCTTCCATGGAAGCATTTTCCCAAATTGTCATACTTTTCACACAAATGTTTCGGTCACTATTTTAAAGATGAGAAATCTAGACCTTTTGACGAGAAACAGAACAATAGGAGAATTTCATCTGAATTTTATAATATCTGGGATACTCAAGGAGTTCCAAGAAGAGTTGCACCATACACATTAGCCTCATGCTTTTTTGCCTGAGTGGTCATAAGACAAGTCTGTGCTATCCTCCGTGAAGTGCTTAAACTGTGAACTGCCACTCATTTCACCTTTTTTATATATATGTACTTGCAAGTGAAAAACTTGAATGAAAAAAAAAAAAAAGAAAATTAGGATTAGGATCCTAGCTACTGAGTCCTTGGAAGTGTTTTACCTATAACCATAAACTCCCATCCCTTGCCTCCTGCACAGCTAAGCGATTTCTTTCTACTCAAAATGAAATTGGCATTAAATTGCTCATATGCTGCCATTAGTTTCCCTGAGGCTACCAGAAAATTATAATAGAAACCATTTTAATATACATATAGTAATAAGAGATTTTTTTTTCTGTATAAAATTGAAAAAACCTCATTTGTAATACGGCATTTCTACCTCTCCCCGAAGTCCACACATCTGCTTATAGCTTTAAAGGTAGAGTTGTAATAAATCACTAGTGTCAACACATTGCAGAGTAGAGTATTAATTACAAAACCACCAGTTCAGGACCAATCCAGGCATTTGGTTTTGTTGTTTAGCTCAGTGAGTTACTGAAACTGCTACCTGCTCTACTTTGGTTATTTTGTCTGTAAAAAAGTGGATATTGCAAAAGATTTATATTAAGAATATCTATGAAAACTGACATAATATTTATGTATTTAAAAATCACACTGTTAACCAAATATGCTTAGTTTTTCTATTACTCTCAGCCACTGTAAGTACTAAGATGGGTGTTCAAAAATCAGTTTTAAGTTAAGACATTCTTCTGGAAATTACTGCTTGCCGATCAGTTCTCACTGGCAGAGAAAGGAATCAGTCCAGGTTATCTACACCTTCAGCCTTGCTCTAACCACAAAGTTTATCTTACACCAATGTTTTATTTTAACTTAAGAGAAAAAAATTGTGATCTAGAAACTCTTATTAGTTTTATCTTTTGCAAGAGATAAGAAAAGCCTTCTTTTTTTCTGCTCCTTCTTTCCCTCCACCCCCACAGTTAAGTTCAAGCCAATTAGAGGAACAAGCTATGCCAAAATGGTTTCTGCATCTTGATCTATTTTATGGAACTACTTAAATTTTCAGTGATAGAGAGCTTATCTAGGCAAGTAATTAGTGCACCTGGAAGATGGGACACGCTAAGTTCCAATCTCAGGTGCAATAAAAATAGAATTCTTTAAAGCAGCATTGAAAGGAGAGAATGAACATATTCTGTGTCATAGTCCTCTTGTGGTTGGGGAGATAAAAAATGTAAGATTTCTCAAATCCTAATATTTTAAACAACATTTTTCATCTCAAGAGAATAAAATAAGTATGAGAGTACAGGGTAAGAGCAGAATTACAAACAACATTCTTTCATCTCAAGGGAATAATCTTAGTATGAGGGTGTCGGGTAAAAGCTGAATTACATCTGCAATTTATTTCTAGCAAAATTCAGTGAATTTTACTCACTGATGACAATGTTACATTCTTTCACTTGATTTAATACCTGCTGAAAGAATGTGATCTGCTTCTTGCAGGTACCTGTAAGCCTTTCCTAGTGGCATTGATTTTTGAAGCAATCTGGAGGAATGGCACCCGTCTAGGGGTTACATCTTACGGTGATATATTCTTGCATGACATCAAAATAGGGAAAGTTTCAATAGTGCAACAGCAGCTATGAAGCTAGGATGTAAAATTGATTGTATTTTTAAAGAGAGATTTGAAGGTGACAGAGAGCTATTAAAATCCCAAGCAGTCAATGTTGTGACAGTTATAAAATTTATTATATTTGTATAATGCTATTTAATCAGAATAGTTATCAAGAATGTTCTGTGAAGTCAAGGATATTGATAAATCAATAGTTGATGAAAATTGCTTTTCCCTAAGTATTTTGAATTAAAATGCAGTGAGAATTCAGACTACCATACCATATTTTTTCTGAGACTGTAGAAGCCATTATTATAGCTTAATTGCTTTATTTAATCTTTCTGTTTTCGTTAGAAGTTTCAAATTCAGAAAAAGAAGTTTTGAATTTGAACCTTTTGCCTGCAATCTTTTATACCACTCTAATGAATCTTCACAGCAGTGATATAATGCTAATTTCTAGAATAACATGCTTAGATGAAAGAATCAGCAAAAGTAACTCATTCATATAAAGCATATAAACTTATTTATGGTGCTAATTTTGATATCCAGTCATATTTGACTGTAAACTTGCAAACACTAGCAGGAGAGAGATTCTTACAAGATCTTTTATGTCCTGGGGCAAAATTCTGAGCTTTTTTATCAGTAGGCTTTGCTAATGAATTCAATGAATTTCACCCCAACATATTTATGGAAGGCATACAATAACTTTCTATTTCCCCATAGAGCTGGGAAGTTTAAAAGATTTGTAAGGCCTGAGGAAGAACTGGGAAGTAAAAGGAAAAAGAAATAAAAGAGCAGCACCAGGGGAGAGGAAAGGCCAGCAATATTTTGCATTTACGCAGTATGGATTGTTCTTTCTGACATAACCTACACATCATCACCAAAGCTCATCCTGCAAAAAGCTGGGTAAACTACTGTCAGAGAATGCACTTCTAACTAGCACAGTAAAGAAAAAAATGTTGGCCCCAGATAGCAAGGCCTTTCTTGTATTTAAAATGCCATAGGTCTTGAATGGCTTTTCTGGACAGAAGAAGTTCAAACAAAAATGTTGAAAATCAGGCAGCTAAATTAGAATCTTTTTGTTGTTCTAAACTACTTGGAGTGATGAAAATCAGATGGAGAACGCCTTAAAAAGTGAAACTTTCAGAACTTCTAAAGAGGTTTGATTTCAGGAGTGAATGGAAGCTGAGTATGGTTTGTATTTATAATGAATCTGTCAACATCATTAATTGCAAGATTCAAATTAACCCTCAGAAAGAATCTTTTTATTTGATTTTATCAATTAATTGAGAAGTAAATTACTCTGTTTAAAATCTGTGACTTAATATACTTATGTATGTGAGTCATGGTGAGCAGAAGAAATTTTGCTGTGCACTTCTGGTAGTATAGCCAGATTCAGAGCCCCATGAGAGACTCAGAGCCATGTACATTACCTTCAATACACTTTGGATCTAGCTGTAGAAAAATTAATTATTCTATTATTAGCATGGCTAAGTTGCCTAGGAAAGGGGATTTCTTACAAACTTTCATTTGGTTTTGATTTGTTGGTTTTTTGTTGGGGGTTTTTTGGTTTTTTTTCCAAACATGGATCACTCTGTAAAGAGAGGGAACCTCTTTAGATCACTATCTCCCTTTCCTGCAGCACAACCAACTTTTGCTATTATAAACCAGGCATTAGGTTGTACCTAAATATAACCCAAGAATGACACCTTAATGGAAGGTATCACCTAAACAGAGAGGATGATGATGATGCTACTCCTGCAGCTTGTCATCTAAGTTATTACTTGATTCACAAACTGAAAACAACGATTTTCAAAGTGCTAATTTATCTTAAATTCCTGAACTGAGCTGTTGCAGGCACAAATGAAGTAAGAGTCATTAGTGCTCTGGAATGAACACCAGACCATACCTCTTTCTAATGCAGGGAGAGCATCCTCACTCTGAAACCTGTTTTGCTCTAACTGATGTTGAATGGCATGAGATCCTGATGAAATTAAGCTCCATTTATCATTCTTAAAGACCTATTACTGATGAGCCAACTTTTAACTACATTACCTTGTCAGAATACTACCCCATAATTGTATTCAGCAGTATTGTTTATAATTGCTCTGCAGATTCCAGTACCAGTTTCTGAAACAGGATACTGGGTGAGCAGGTCCACTGATCTGCTCTTGTATGTTCAGGAGGGGAACTTGCAGAATTTTTTTGTTTCATTTCTGCAACCTTGAAGCAGCTTCTGTGTCTCTTGATGTAGGCTACTGTTGAAGAATTGATGATTCATTTGGCCATAAAGACCAAAAAATGTGAATAGCAACTATGTTTTTGTGCATCACATTTGTTTCTTAAGTATCAGAATATGTGACTTTTCCCATCTAACAGTCCTCTACACTTAAAGATATAATCTAGAATGCAGACTGCATGGAGGTGAAATAAATGAGATATAGACTGTGAGAGAGTCTTGCTGAACATTAAATATGAAAGGTCTAGTTTCTTAAATACAGAAAATGTCAGACACTCACTGGTGGAGTACTTGTTGAAAAAAGTACAAAGGACAATCTTGTAGATAAAGCACAAGAAAGCTGTCATCAAATCCAAGTTAGCTTTGAAGTACCTGCAACCTCGGTATTTCCACTGTGAGTAAATAATTGCCTGTGGTGAAGGGCTGTCTAATACCCTGCACTTGTTTCTGTGAAATAGAATATGAACTTAGAGGAAATTATCAGTGCTGTTTATATGTGCCTTTTACGTAGCACAGCATGTATGTGTGTGCATGTGTCTGCATACACTAATGGTATGTGTAAAGGCCAGTGGACACAAATATGTAGTATTAAGCACAAACAGGGCAAAGATTGATAGTAGCAAAACTACAAAAGCTACAGCGGTGGGATGTTGTAAGGATGCAAAGACTGAAAAGTGAAATCTTGCCTTCAAAGTAAGCGTACACAACCCCAAAGTGAGCCCATGGCTATTTGAATCTAAATGATAGTTTCAGAATTAATATCAATGCTGCAGGTTTGCATCTGGCTATAGTGTGACTCCAGTTGAAACCAACAGAACAGAAACTGTTGGAGAAAGTACTATAAAGATTTCCAGTGTTCAGGTCTCCTAAATTAATAGTGGTCTGCTTGGTGAAGTTTTACTAATTCCACAACTGATACCAGCCAAAACCAAAATACACCCCTCAAAAAAACCCCAAAACAAACAAAACCAAACAAACCAAAACTCACAGTAAATCAACACAGGGTTATAACAAAAGAACCTACTAAAAATACCCTTAACATTAAACAAATATGTAAATCTATGTGCTTAATAATTTTACTGCATTCCAGTTTAGCAATATAAAGTACTACGCACAGAAATGCAAACCAGATGATGTTTTCTAGGTGTTCTTTTCATAATTGGAGAATTTATTGATAAATCCTGTACTAAAATCACCTAACACAATAATGTGATGTCAGTGTTTCAGGCAAAGTTAGAGAAAATGATTGCCATTAGTACATGGCTCCATTTTAAGAAAGAATCTGAGTCTTTTTACATTTACATTATATTTGGAACATATTCATTTATAGCATAAACCAAATCTCACTACAGTCAAGGGTCTTTGGTTCATGACATAAAGAGTATGTGTTGTTAAACCTCACTCTCTGTTTCAGCACTAAGTGTTGATGATACAGGAATATATTCATATCCCAGGATTAGCTTGATTTTGGTTTGCCTTTTCTCCCTATGCATTCCACAGTTGCAGTGATGAAGAGGATGGCAATAATTAGGAAGGGACCTGATCTGACAGCCTGCATAGAGGAATTCTCTTCAGAAAACTTCTTTACATGGCTGGATATTTGCATGGATGCAGACTTAAAAACTAGGGATAAGTGCTAGCTACCCACAGTAAGGACAAACATTTCAGAGGTCACTCTTCAAACCTCTTGTGAGAAGATCAAGAGAGACACAATAACATGATCTGCATAATTATATAAAGCAGCTTTTTTGATTCTGCAGTAGCTTACATAGCCCCATATAGTCTGACTCCACTGCACAGATGAAGACATATTAGAGTCTCGTTTGTGATTCAGGACACCTTTCAAAGAAACCAAAGCATGTGTCTCAGTTTGGAATTTTATTACATATTACTCCGTATCCCAATGAGATTTTGGGCTGTAGGTTTTATTTCCAATTCGTATATGTTAGCTAACTGCTGTCATCTGCTACTGTGCTGTAAAGGGTAAACTGTAACCTTAACAATCAAATAACTTTATTAATATTTAAAGAAAATGTTCAATGTTTAAACAGATTGTAAAAACTTTAATGAAGCCGTTTGGAAACTAGTTTGCATATGGCATCATGCTCCTTAGCCTACCAGCATCAATAATGATGTAATTTTTCTCCCTAGAAATACTTTCACAACAGTGCTGTGTTTCTTCAGGGTATGTATTACACTGAAGTATGTGTATTTTCCAGTTCCTGTGCTTAAGCAAAACGAAGGAAAGTTGGTTTTCTTTGTTTTTCAAGAGAAGTTCTCTTTTTCATAGGTCCAAAATACTGGTTTTATTCATAGGGGATGTGTGTGTAAGGTACTAGAGTTCGGTATTGCTTACAAAATGCTGTTGACAAAAGGATGTGTGCTTGATGGAAACTAATAAGGCCAGAGTAAATCTGAACATTCTCAGTTAAGGAATCCTAAAGGATGTATGCAAAAACACAGGAAAAATGAAGACTAAAGAACAAAGTATGGAACTGAATATTCCAATGAGACTGCTGTATGTGGACACCCAGTATTTTCAGTATTATGGAGAGGATAGCAGCTAATTAGTGATATAAATAATAAATTATGCAGCTAATTACTGATATAGTTACAGAGCCTACTGTTATTAGTTGACTTGCAGATTCATTTCCTAGCTGTTTACTGTCTGTCATGTAGCTCACAGCTAAAAGAGGGGAAATAATTACAGCATTTCCATGTAAATTTAAGGGGAGCCATGTGTAAAGAGACTGCAGATTAAGAATCTTTTAGCATGGTGAAGTAATCAGGAACATCAGTTGAGGGATTTTGTTAAGAAATTCAGCTTGAATGTCATGGTAGTATAATTCCTTTTGCAGAAATCAAGATTTTCTTGTGTTGTTATGATTCTTGTTAAACCCCTACAGTAAGCAGCTTTAGCTTTCTTTATATCATTATGCTATTCTACAGGGTTCCATAAGATCTTATGGTACATCTGGTCAAACAATGCATCCGGCATGTTTCCAGTCTTCAGCTTTTTCTGCTAAACACAGAAAATAGCTGTGTAGAGAATTGGAATTCATTGTACACTTCCTGTCAATTGCAATCCATTTTAAAGGTAATAATTATTACAAATGCTACACATGTGGTGCATATTCAGTTAGAGATAAGAAGGCAATTTATGAACGAGGGCAGCCTGTTTCTAACAGATGCAGTGGTTCTGTAGAAATGCATTGAATTAACAAGCTGTGATGGTCCAGCTCAGAAGTCCATGGCTTAGCCAGCATGCCTGGGACAGAGCTGGAGCTCATTAGTGCCTCAGGAGGGAAAACTGGAAGTTTTAAGGGAAAGTGCAGGACAAGAATGAGGGGTTGTTTCTCTTCAGGGTACTTAGGCTAGAGCTGTAATGATAGCTAATATCTAGAGACATGTGAGCTTTTGGACTTTTAGAAGTGTTTAAGACTGACTGATGTTGCATTTATGTTGCATATTATGTTTATTAGGGGCTTTTTTGTTGTGCTGCAGAAAAGGAACTATGAGGTAGAGGGAAATAGTACCCATCAAAGGCAACTTTTATGCTCAACCTTCACTTACGTGGAAGCAAGTATTTAATGCATGCAGCCTGTTTAAAGCGAAGTAGGATTTAGACTTTAGCATATCCTTTAGGCAAAGACCTCTTGTATACATTTTGAAGAGTGCAATGTATTAGTTAAGAAGAGTTTCCAGTTTACCCTCAGAGTATTAGCCATAAAATATGTTACGTTATATCAGACAGCAAATGGTGCTGTATTCCTCATAAGATAATGAAAAAGCATTCTAGAATGAAATATTCCTGCAGGCACTGTGAATGTGGTGTGCTGGGAAACCAGATTCCTCCTGCACAAGCACACATGCACAGATGGATTAGAGTCTGGTACTGGTGGCGATCTTTTTTGAAAGAGAACTTTCTTTTCTCTCGGTCTTTCTCTCTGCCAATCATTTATATGGTAACACGTGACCTGTCGCAGTGCCTTAAAGGTAATTTTTTTCCCAAGTATAGCTCCTGAACAACTCACAACAGCTGTCAATTAGGCAGCTCATTTCAAAAGGATGAGGATTATGTTTTGCAGTGGTTGATGCTCTGATAATTACAGAGGACATTCTGCTCTAAGTAGGGCTTTCAATAGTTGAAATAATGTTGAGTTTTTTAAAAGTCAAGAGACTGAATTGTAAGAGCCATTATATTCTCACATTTGTGTTGCCTTTTCTTCCTAGAAGTATAAACTAATTATCTATAAACAATCCAATGTCTGATAACAGAATGCATTAACCAGAGATAAATTAATATAGGCTTTGTGCTTTAGAAATAAAAGAGGGCCAAAGCCACAGGGCGTACACGTGTCCTGTGTGACTGTGGAGTGCTTAAGATAAGGGCACTAAAACATTTCATTTCGTGCTGTTGCTCCCTATATTTTTAGAGGGCTGCTTCTCCCAGATGCGGTCTGGGTGTTAGGTATCTGGAGTGAGACCCATTGCAAACAGCAGATCCAAACGGTTTTGGCAGTAGTAGAACACTGCCACCTCTACTCAGCTACACCCCTGCTCTCACAGAATGATAAAAACATTAGCTTCAGCTCCTGGTAGGTGCTTTTAACAACAAACTCAGGAGAAATCATTCTGTTACTGGAGCAGAATTTGCACTGCATTCTTTATTTTCATATAAAAAGATAGTTGATAGAAGAATCCTGTAAGATAGTCATTGTATCATTTATCTAGAGAAAGGAGATTTGCTTAAATTTTGTGTCATCTTGTATCTTGTTTACAAGATATTTAGGCCAGCAGAAAAGCAGTAGAATGACTAAATTGCAGTAATGGTGTTTTATTGGATATGGAGCACCAAAACGTGACTTCAGCCAGCATTTTGCCTTTAGTACTACGATGCTCTGCTTACTAAACTTTGCCTGATACTGTTCAGGAACGACTCCTTTGATTCATTGATTATTTTTATTCTCCCTTTCAGTAGATTTAGACTTCTCCATTGCCATACTTTATTGTTAAGTTACACTCTTCTGTTGCAATTTGCTTCAGAAGTGAGTCTATAATTATAGATTGAACTGTATCCAGTTTAAAGTCCATATAATCCAGTTTTTGAGGAATTAAAAAAATAAGTATGTTTCATGACTATTTTGTCAGCCTGTTTCAATTAGTATGATTAATTAGCATTAAATTCATATGCTTATAAACACAACCCTTTTACACCAAACTGTCTTTGGAATACAGCTCAATTTGTGATCCAACAATCAGTTGATTAATCCCTAGCCTGTTTCCTTCCTTCCTGGAAAATGTATAGCTATGTCAAAAATGAGCTAAGCAGTCTTTGAAAGCTTAGTATATTTTCAGTGGATTTCTAGGAGATACTAGCTACTCCTCTGTAAAGTGATGACTTTTAATAATCAGAGATAATCATGTCTGCTTTATAGTGTCGAGATCAAAATTTGAAGCAATCAGTACTACATCCATCAGTGAGCAAAGCCCAATGACCAGTCTGAACTTTCAGTCCTTCAATGTAAGTTAATTTGCTCAAGTAAGACTACATGGCTTGATTACAGACTTGCACACTTAACCAAAGAGAGGTATTTCTCTGATTCTTGGTTTCTTCATTGTGGCTGTTCCCTGGAATTAAAGGAACATAACCAGAGAATGATATAAGTCCTAAGTATGATGGATAATATAGCCATTAAAAGAAAGCAAGAAGCCTCTCTTAAAACTGCACCACTAGGAAACTGGGCTGGTCTTATCTTGGCATTTGAATGAAAGTGATAGGGGGCAGTGAGAGAAAAATAGTAATTAATGTATGCTCTTCTTGTAGAAAACAAGGTGTTGTCCAGGCATCCTTCTCTAGAGCTGACCTGTAGGGATTTAGAGTCAACAAACCAGTCATTTCTATTGATCTAGCAAAACCCCACACAGGCACTGACTTACTGTACATCTGAAGAACCTAATGTAAAATCTGAACTGTAATGTCCCAAGGTGTAGAAGAAACTGTTGTTTGCCTGCAGTATAATGTGAGGTTATACTAGCAACTGTAAATAATTCTAGAGAAAGCTGCACAGAATCAAATAGCTTTTAATCAGGGGCTAGCAGTTTCATCATCTCCTCCACTAAAGATGTATTGGATTTGTTGAACTTCAAATGTCTGAAACTCAGGAGCGCTGTATTTGACCTAACCTGTCAATTTAAACGTTAAAATATAGTCAGGTCAATGATGGTGACTTAAAAATACTGCCATAACACATCATTCATGTTAAAAACAAACAAAACACGTAGAATGTTTGTAAAGACTTAGTGAGAACTGGGATAATTGGATTGAATGAGAACTATTTAAAGTCTGCATTTTTCACTAAATCTTTGTTGTCTTTTCTTGTGAGAGTGTTAATGTATTGTTTGTGACAAGATTAGGGTTACCGAATGCTTTCAGATTTTGTAAGTTTCAGATGATTGAAATCTAACATTTCTCTTTCATGGAATGAAAGTGACTGGAAAATAAAGAATACATGGGGATTACTAATTATAAGGCATCTTAAAATAGGCATTCTTAATAGAGGTTCTTAAATTCTTATTTAAGTACTGTAGAAAAGTTTTCATTTTATAGCAATGCCTGAAGAAAATCATACTT
>JAAGNO010012689.1:53967-66627 GCA_033439905.1 Ceryle rudis | reverse complement strand
GAAAAAAAGCAACGCGGAGGGAAAGAAGAAGGGAAAGAAGAGGGAGTGGGGGTGGGAGGGGGGGGGGGGGGGGCCGGGGATCACAGAAAATTGATGAGAAATTTAGCTATTTCTTATAAATGAAGGAATTGATATAGGCATATAAAAGAGAATTGCTTTGCCAAAACACAAATTCTAAGGAAAACATAGCAAGACCTTTCAGGTCTGTCACTAGCCTTTTTTTTCAAGGATATGTTCTGAGTTTCAGGTGGAAACTGTTTAATTATACCGTTGTGAGGAGGCAAAGTTTAATCTTGAAAGTTTTATCAGCTGAGTGTCACTTACTTTCTCTGAAAAGTTTTTCTGAGAAGCTGTTAGAGCGGGAAAAAAATGCTTGGAGCCGTCCTTGTAGCTTCAGAAGTTCAAAGCTGTGCTTTGTAAATGCATTGACTTTATTACTACTGTGCTAACATTACACTTTAGAGTGGGTATTTTCAGTTGTGTGGTTTAACCAGTTTTGCTGTTGCTTCCATCATCTCTCAGTCCCATCTGAAATAGCTCCAACTCCCCTCCTTTCAAAATAAGACTTAAAACTCCCAGGTCAGCAGAAGAATTACTGTATTGGTTAAGAAATATTCAGCTGACTTAGGTTCTGTTGGAGATACAGATTTCAGAACTGGCTCTGATTTCTCATACCTGTGCTAAAGAAATCTATAGAATGCAGCTATCGTGTGCAGTCTCCCACAGGGGGATGTTATGTATGAAGCAACTGTTGCAGAAGGTGCGAGGAGCCCACAGAAAAGCCAGTCACCCTTCAGAACACACTCAGATCTTACTCCATACTTTATAATTTCCAGTCTTTTCCACGTAATTTACTTTGCCCCTTGTCTGTCTTAATGCATACATCCTCTGGGTTTACAGACAAGTGTGTTATCCTCAAAAGCAATCATGAGAATTAAGGGAGCATCATAACCATGCAATGACACTGCTGGACCACTCCTTTCAATTAACTAAATTCCAGGTTTGAAGTCTTTGACTTCAGTACACTTGCTTAAAAACTTGACCCATTGTACATGTATGCCTATATTCATCTCCATTTTCTTTGGATATTGTTTTCTCTGATCACTGCTTCTAAATGAACTTCAAAGGATTAACACTAGTCATCAGTATTTCCCTGTAGCTATTAAGTAATGTAATTGTAAAACTATTTTATCCTTATAATACTTTCCACAATAGTTCTTCAATCACTATGAACCTTTTGAAGTCTAACGTTGAAGTATGTCATAATTTATAAATGGGCTATACTGGTTTGTGCAGGTATAGTAGATGGTAGAGTTTGCTTGTTTAGCTTGCAGATTTTTTCAATAAAATGTAAATGGAGAGTTAGCATTTTATGAAATATTTTATTCCCCTACTTCAAGATATCCCAACATAAATAGCACACAATATATGGGTCTGAACCTGGTTGAAAAATGGATGTGAGCAAACCAGCAAATCAAGATAAAAATCTGGGATGACCACACAATTATTGTTATACTGATAACTCTAAATTAGAAAATAATGTTATGGTTATTAATCTTATAGCTGTATCATCAAGCTGTGACATATGCATGATAAATTCATTTTTATACAGTAGAATCTAATTTGTACACTTTCTGATTTGCCCCGAAGCACATCATGCTCGACTGTTGAGCAAAGTTGTAATAACAGAGTACCACAGTAAGGTCAGTGTTAATGTAGTTGATTTCATTTTCAAACTTCACTGCAGAGTATTTATTAGTAGGCTATGAAAAAAAAAATTAAACACTTGCACATCTTGCATTTATTGATTGCTGTTTTCCTTGCTTTATAATTAACAAAATTTGCTAGTTTTTAAATGACCACTCAGTCATTAGTGTGTGAGAAATTCCACAATGTACTTGGGCATTTAATGTTCACCTCTGTTAGGCCCTCTCTATCTACAGATGTTTAAACTAAGTAGATACTCAAATAAAAAGCAATTAATATACCTGCAAAAACACTCAAATATATGTATGTCGATTTATTTTTATGTCTGTATTAATGCATACTTCAAACTCCTATAGAATTTATCAGTGTAAAAAAATCAAAATTATGACCAACCACCTCTGATTTTCATATACCAAAGACCTGTGCTGTGAAGATAAGAAAGACAATAGATCTTGAAAGAAAGGGAGAGGGGATTATCTTTGTTCCTTTACTGGTTTTCAGAGCCTAGTCCAAAATTATTTTTATTCTATTATAAAGGAAATAGTTTGTGATAATAAATTACTGCCTTTTCCTCACCCTTAGCAATTCTTGTTTGAACATTTTGTGATATATCTGACACATGGCTTCTTATTCAGTGGCTCACAGGAGAGCACAGTCTACCTAGTGAGAAAGCTTTTCCTCCAAAACTAAATGAGCAGTTTGTTATGACTGATGTGCCCAGGACAATCCAAAGATCCGGTCTCTCACTCGGGCACTTTTGTATTGCCTTTGTATTTAGCACATAGCAAGAACAAATGGCACCAACTTAACACTTCCTTTAGCACTGCTGATAAAGTGCATTTATTATCATGGTTCTTCACTGTTCCTGTTTGCTGTGATTTATCTTGGAAACATCACCTACCCAATTGCTTTTTTGAAAACATTATGACCAGTTCTTGTATCACTTTCAGAAAGGATCTACTAAGACATTCCTGCCTGCAGTCCTGAGCACTGGGAGCACAAAGCATGCTGGTACCTGACTGGTTTTAGTTCACTGAACTGACATTACTCTATAAAAGGAAGTTATTCTGGGCTTTAAATTCTAAACTTCGTAGTTTCCTTTCCATTACTGGTAAGTAATGTGCTATGTTGGGTCACAGAGAGAAGCAGGCAGACTCTTCCCAGTAATTCAGGAGAAGGGATATCTTAGCTTCTAGGTTAAAAGGAAAGAGATCTCAACTCTTAAGCTGTTGCTCTTCCACCCATAGGATGAAATGATGAAATTTCGGTCTAATTAGGAAAACAGACTCTTCATAGATAAGAAGATGGTATTTGCACTGCGTGCAGAGATAGGTGACAACTGGGCTCATTTGCTACAAATTACTAACCCATTACTTGCCTGTAGAATTCCAGAGATGGCTCTGGATGATATATGTGACATTCTAAGATGGGGAATGGCAGGTGGATCCTGTACTTTAGAGGAAGCTCTAGACATACTTTGGAGACATATAAGCTACATCCAATACTCTGTGCAGTCTCATTTATTTCACTTGCCCTTTTAAAAGCATCAACTGACCAGACTAAGCACAAACTTGAGTTAGTGCTTCATTCTGGTTAGTTTAGGTCCTGTGGTTGGTACAGCCTTCTAAGACAGCAAGGGAAAAAGAGAAGGGTGATTGTTTTTAGAGAAAAGTACATATTTCAACATGGCATTAGATTGAGATCAATGATCAGTTCCATACAAGGAGGATAGTGTAGTCACTGTTAGTGAAAAGGCTCAGGATAAACAGGGTAAGCACTCTTAAATGTCTAGAATAAAACCTGTTATGTCTCATCGTAGGACTTCCAAAATAAATTGAATTCAGCAGTTCATTTGGGGTTACAAAAGTACAACATGGAAGCTCAGGTCTCACTTGAAGCAGCCAGGTGCAATACCAATGATCAGTCCTCAGATGAGGGCCTAAAAAATTCCCTCAGATCCATCTTCTGTTTCTCTGTAACAGAATCATTAAGGCTGGAAAAGACCTTCAAGATCAAGTCCAACCATCTTCCCAACATTATCACAACCAGTAAACCATGCCTTGAAGTGACACGTCTACGTGTTTTTTGAATGCTTCCAGGGATGGCAACTCTACCACCTCCCTGGGCAGCCTGTTCCAATGCCTCACCACTCTTCACCTAATGTCTAATCTAAACCTGCCCTGGTGCAGCTTAAGCCCATTACCTCTCATCCTATCACTAGTTACCTGGGAGAAGAGACCAAAACCCACCTTACCACACCCTCCTTTCAGATAGCTGTAGAGAGCAATAAGGTCTCCTCTCAGCCTCCTCTTCTCCAGACTAAATAACTCCAGTTCCCTCAGCCACTCCTCATATGACATGTTTTCCAGACTTCTCACCAGTTTCATTGCCCTTCTCTGGACTCGCTCCAGCAACTCTATGTCTTCCTTACACTGCAGTGCCCAAAACTGAACACAGTACTCAAGGTGTGGCCTCAGCAGTGCTGAGAACAGGGGCATGATCACTTCTCTTATCCTGCTGGCCATCTCTTTTTGATAAAGGCCAGGATGCTGTTGGCCTTCTTGGCCACCTGGGCACACTGGTGGCTCGTGTTCAGCCAGCTGTCCACCAGCACCCCCAGGCCCTTTTCTGCCAGCCAACTTTCCAGCCTGTAGCATTGGCTGGAGTTGTTGTGATGGAGGTTCAGAACCCAGCACCCGGCCTTCTTAAACTTCATAAAATTGACTTTGACCCATCAATCCAACTTGTCCAGATCCCTCTGCAGAGCCTTAAGCAGATCAACACTCCTGCTCAGTTTGGTGTGATCTGTAAACTTACTGAGGGTGCACTCAATCCCCTCATCCAGATCATTGATAAAGGTATTAAACAAGACTGGCCCCAGTACTGAGCCCTGGGGAACACCACTTGTGACCAGCTTCCAACTGGATTTAACTCCATACACCACAACTCTCTGGTCTCAGCCATCCAGCCAGTTTCTAATCCAGAGAAGAGTACACTCTCTAAGCCATGAGCCACCAGCTTCTCTAGCAGAATGTTGTGGGAGACTTCCACATAAAATCAACCTCAGACAACTCCAGAGATATAAGCTTTATGAAGCACTAGCGGTCTGTGTTGGTGCAACAACTCTGGTGAAAGAATCCTTAAATCTTTGCTTTTGTATCAAGAAAGATTAGTCACACTTCATACCCTCAGTGAACACAGACTGAATAGGGATATTGTTGCTACTAAGACCAATTCCTGTTGCTTGTTTTAGTGTGGGATTTGCGGTATGTTGTGCATCATTGAAGAGGCATCCCTGAGGCTCTGGAATGCTTCAAAATTGGGATAAAACCTGGTCAGTTTACCTATACATCTTTTCAAATGAAATTACACATTTTATCCATTCCCTTGTTTCCCTAGAATATAGAGATTTGGCTTGGGTTTTCTAATTCATTTTCTTTACCACTAGAAGAACTGACAGCTGGAGACACAATGTCTGTTTTATTCTCTCAGATTAGCAATTTCTACAGTTTAAATTGTGGCCAGTCACTTCCACGTTTGCATTAAAAGCACACTGCACATGTTGTCCTTCTCTTACAAAAGGCAGACTTTTTCCCATAATTTATCTTAGCACCAGATATTGAACAACAAGGTTATGTTTCCTTTTGCCTGTGAAATGATCCATATTTTGCCTTTTAGTGATGATAAAGAAATTTGTTATTAATAAACACAAGCAGACGTATTGCACTTACCAACTGATTACCCATTTCAAGTCAAAACATTCCCTTTTAACTTCAGGTTAGCATTTTGTTCAGAACTTCTAGTACTAAGTATCTCAGTAATTGCTAAATTTGCCCCTTAAAAATGGAACAATGTAATGGCACTGAGCACTAAGGACTGATAAAAGGACCACCTCACTTTACCTGCCTCCCTGCATCTAAGAAATACCTCCTGTTTACAATTCCAGTGTTATTGTGTTGGGTCTTACATGTTTCTCTGTGAAAGTAAGCCATCAGAAATGTAAAAACCTAATTTCTGTGCCAGACACTGTTCATACAGCATTTTGCTACCCCGCTAACTTAAAAATTCAACTTTAATAGTCTTACAAAGGAATCCTGATTGCAAACTAAAAAGTTCTGTGCTTGCCTCTTTAGATACTTCTCTTTCTCTTGTAGTTGCATTAACATGTAATTGGTCATTACTCTTAAGCAATCATTTTCATGGAAATGCATTACAAACAATTTTCTCCAAGCCTTTTAATAAAGCATTCATTGCTAGAGGCATGGCTGGTACACATTAAGCCTTCAATTGTAGCAATTGAAATATTCCACCGCATTCCCCCTGTCTTCCCTGGAAACAGGATATGTGGTTTCTACACTTGCATAATTGCATGGTTCAGATCATTTATTCCTATTGTATAATCATATTTAGGCCATTTTGTTCCTCATGTCACTCAGTTCTCTCACTACCCATAATTAATAGTTTCTTAGCAGTCAAGAAAACATTTTATAATCGTAGCTGAATTTAATAGTCAATTGTAAAAATCCAAGACTTGGCATGATGATGATTCACGTAGAAGAAAGTGAATCAGAAACTCTTATCTCCATTTCTATTGAGCCTGGAGCTACTGGTACTTAGCACCATTACTGATTGGTTATATTTTTTAACTGAAATTTCATTGTTTGAATATCTCTTTGCATATTATTAATGCCTTTAGATTATTTTAACTCCTCAGATCAGTTCTGCACAATGAAATACAGTTAATGAGAGAAGACTTAGAGACATTTCAAAGAACAATCAGACTTCAGAAAAACATGAACTTCCTGAAATGTATTTAGGTGGTGACAAGTTCACCACTCTCCACATTACTTACTATGAAGCCTTAGTGTAGTTAGAAAAAAATAAATAACAAAACAGACATAAGAAAATAAGTGTTAAAAACCAAAGACACAGACATTAAATCTCAGTGGAATTTCTCTTAGCTACAGAGACCATGTTCTGTAGAATTACAGGTAAATTTACAATATAAAGAGAATGCAGAAGCAAAGAAAATGTCCACAGTGGTTTCTGAGAAAAATAAAAATCATTTGCTTTCTGATCGCAGTTATCCTTTGTGTCAAATTCACCTCCAAATTTTTGAGTCCATACTTTTTCCTTCCATCAAAGGCACATCAATTCCAAGCCTCAGTACTTCCCAGAAATTAGAGGAGCTTACAAGTAAAGAAAGTTGGTTTTGTTGGACATTATTGTCATGGTTAGCAATCAAAAGAGAGTCAGAAACTTGAGAAAGACATGGTAAGGTAATAACTCCTTTAACTGGTATGTGGCAGTGTGCTGTTTCCACACACAACTCCCCAAATGAAATAGTTCCAGCATTGTCCAAATTTTTACCATATTTCCTTATGTATACCATGCTTTAGGGGAGGAAAATATTTCACCTACTTCCAGGGCCATCTTGCTGCTAAACCTCCAACATGTAGAGGTTTGGATAAGCCTGTTAGAGAAGCTACTGAGGCACCAGCGCTTTCACCTGACACTTGTTCCATACATTACTATCTATTTTTCCCTCTGACAGTGTGAAGCCTGGTCTGCTTCTCTTCTTCCTTTTGAAGGAGCAGATTGTTTTGTATGGGGTTTGCCATGCTAAAGCCTGCAGCACTGTACATTCTGCCCCCTTACTGAGCCTCCTCTTCCTGGCCTTTGTAAATTCATGAGGGTCACTATCCTGGAGAAGATGAAGAAAGCCTTACCCAGTTTCAAGTTGAGGACTGAAAGCACAGACTGGCATTATTTTCAAGATTCTGCTTCATGACCTTTAGACCAGCAGAACTGTTTTCTATATTTCAGTTCGTGTTAGTTTAACCCAAATGCCTAGAAAGCTGTAGCACAGACACACTGCAAGGACAGATACTGCCTAAACCTGGACAGATAGCTTCTTCTTGCTTTGTTTCCTCAATGTGTTTCCTTGGATTCCTCGGTGTTATTTCAGTACTTGTGAGCAGCCTGTGAGCTAAAAATTACCTAACAATTTGCAGGGCAGCCCATGAGGAAGCAAACCTAAAATTAGGACATGTTGTAACTCTTAGACAGGAGGCAGTAAACAGAAGGGCTGAAAAGCATACGAACTAAAGCACTGTGGAGTGGAGTGGATGGTGGAAAACCACCTGTATGTGAGCCCTGGAGATGGCAGGCATGCAGTGATCACACCGTGGGCTGGCTTTATGCTCAGTCCATTGTTGCTGACATGGTGTGCATCTAGAAACTGAGAAGAATTTGCATGCTCCACATGCTTCAGGAATCGTGTGTGGAGGATTTCATAGAATCAGGGGAATTTCAGGGGAATGATGATCAGAATGGACATGAACAAACCCTGAGCTGTTGCATAAATAATTATCTATGTAGACATGCCTCAAGTTTAGGAAGAACACACAGCTTTCTTCCTCCATGAGATTTACCTATGTTTGCTGGTGGACACATTTTTTGTTTTCCATCTTCTCCCCCTGTATGTTCCTTCTGCCTTATCCGTGTCCAGATCTGACAGGAAATTGTAATTACAATCTTATCAGATACTTTAATTATAATAACTGCATTACAGTGATGCTACTCAATGATTCTAGTCAGTTAAGACCAGGGCCAGGGAGGAAGTGTTCAGAAATAAGAATATAACTTGTAATACAAACTTGTTCTTATTGACAAACCTGCTGCCCTGCTCCTAAAGACCTTCCACAGCTGGGAAGTATAATAATTGACACAAGGCTACAGTCATTGACCTTGTCATAGAATCACAGAATCATAGAATCATCTAGGTTGGAAAAGACTTTTAAAATCATCGAGTCCAACCATTAACCCCACTCTACCAAGTCCACCAGTAAGCCATATCCCCAAGCACCACATTTATACAGCTTCAAACACAGCCAGGGATGGTGACTCAACCACCTCCCTGGGCATCCTGATCCAGTGCCTGACAACCCTTCCAGTGAAAAAATTCTTCGTAATGTCCAGTCTAAACCTGGACCCACTCCAGCATCTCAACGTCTTTCTTGTACTGAAGTGCCCAAAACTGAACACAGTACTCAAGCTAAGGCCTCACCAATGCAACAATCACCTCCCTGGCTCTGCTTGCCACACTATTTCTAATAACAGGCCAGGATGCTGTTGGCATTAAGCTGTGATGGCATTAAGAACATCAGCCTTTTTCTCATCCTTGGTCATTATGTTACCCCCTGTATACAGTAGAGGATGGGGATTCTCCTTAGTCCTTCATTTGCTGTTAATGTATTTATAGAAACATTTTTAATTGTCTTTTATGTCAATGGCCAGATTAAGTTCTAATTGGGCTTTGGCTCTCCCATTTTTCTCCCTGCATAGCCCCACAAAATCTTTGTAGTCTTCATGAGTGGCCACCCCCTCTTTCAAAGGCCATAAATTCTCCTTTTGTTCCTGAGCTCCAGACAAAGCTCTCTGTTCAGCCAGGCTGGTCTCTTCCCCACCAGCCCATCTTTCAGCACACTGGAACAGCTGCTCCTGAAACTTTAAGACTTCCATCTTGAAGGTTGCCCAGCCTTTCTGGACTCCTTTATCCTACAGGACAGTCTCCCAAGGGAGTCAGTCAGTCTCCTGAACAGGCCAAAGTCTGCCCTCCATAAATCCAAGGTACCAGTTCTACCAATCTCCCTCTTTCCTTCCCCAAGAATTGAAAACTCTATCATTTCATGATTGCTATGCCCAAGATGGCCTCCAACCATTGGTTCCCCCACAAGTCCTCCTCTGTTCACAAGCAGCAGGTCCAGGAGGGCACCTTAACTAGTTGGATCCCTCACCAGCTGCAAAGGAAGTTATCTTCTACACACTCCAGGAACCTCTGGGACTCTTCTCTCTGCTGTATTGTATTTCCAGCAGACATCTGAGAAGTTTAAGTCCCCCATGAGAACAAGAAATGATCATGAAACCTCTCCCATCTGCTTATAGACTATTTCAGCCACCTCTTCATCCTGGTTGGGTGGTCTGTAACAGAATCCCACCACGATATCAGCCTTGTTGGCCTTCCCCCTGATTCTTACCCATAGGGACTCAACCCTGTCATCACTTTCATTAGTCATTCTTCGCAGTGCAGCCTGCTCCTGCCACGGCATCACTTTTAAGGAATGTGCTCTTGTCCCCCTTGCACATTGTTACAACACTGCTTATGAGAAGACTAACAATCAGGCGCAGACTGAAATTACATTTCCCTGTTGCAGGCATGCAGCATAAAGCACTCTCAAAGCATTTCAATGTAAAAAAAATACTTTTTTTTCTTTCCTATTGAGTATCTGCCAAAATTTTCAAACAGTCTGGAGTCCTTCATATTACAATTAAATTACTCTTGCCTAACTGTCAGTCAGATGTTGGTCAGATGTTATCATGTATTAATTCAAACAAATTTTCTACATTTTGGGGTAAAATATACAATAGTGGAAATGCTATGAACATGTGATGGACCAGGTAGAAGATTCAAAACCTTCAACCTAGCAAGGAAAAGTACTTTGTCTGAAAGATGCTCTTATAAAACAGATCCTAAAGTTCTTTTGTTATAAGATGCTGTTAACAATTCAATTAGATTTTTTTTATGCAGCCCTTTGACAAAGCAAGTAAGGAAATAGAAGCAGTTAACTCCAGTTTTTCTTTGAATTTCAGGAATCGTTGCACTCCTTTTCTGTGGAGACACACGGGCCCGTTATACCTAAACCAATCTGTCACCAGATTCCAAAATGAGAACTAACAGGTAGGATATGGAAATAATTGTGTCTTCAACTGGTGTAAGGAATAGACAGAGGTACTGGAATATAGCTGGATGGGATTTCATTAATGCAAAGGAAGAGATTTAGGTCTTCATTAGGAGAAAGACTGGTAATTTTGGCAGGAAAACACTAACAATTCTCTGGTTAGCAAAATATGTAAGTATCTGTTCCTCACAAGAGACATGTCACTCGAGGAGGTGAAAGATAAGGAGATAAGAATTTGCAGTAGCTTCTGCGCAAAAATGCTACAAAGTTGAGGAAATCAAAGAGCTCTGGTAAGTGAGATGTGGTCTGAGAGATTGGATCCATATGGCTTTTTTTACCTCATTAAAAATCTGACATAATCAGGAAGATAATTTTTTTCCATTGTGTTATTTTAGAGTTTAGAAACAAGAGAAATCTGGCCATCTGTTTTTGTCTGATCAGGTGACTACTGCAATTGTAATTCTTTTTTAAAAATCAGGGCTCTTCTCAGTATTAGATACATAGCACTGCAAGGTTCAAAATAATTTTCAGCACAAGGAGTAATTTTAACTACCTCACCATTCCCTATATCCTGCAAGAAGTCATTTAAATGCAGTAATGCAGTCTTCTCCCCTTTTAATGTTGACTAGTGCATTCCAAGAACCCCAAGTTGTAGAAACCTATCTCGTAGAACAAAATGGAAACACTGTGTAAGACAATAATTTTCATAATGTGATCTCATACCTTTTGCTCCTCTTTTTTAAGCACTGGAAATTTTATGTAGAAAAGCTCATTGTTTCCTGCACAGTTCAATTTAATCAAAAATCCATTTTTCTACCAAAACAATTTGATAGAAAAAAATACTGGCCACGGTATCAGTTCAACAGTCAGACTCTCTCAGATTTTAACTCACTAAAAAGTTTCTGGTCAGAACTTTGAGAATAAAGCGTTAGCTATTGAACAGGATAAGCCTTCTCAATTGCATTTCTTCATACCAGCAAAGGCTGATGTTTTTGAAAAGTACTGCAGCAGAGAAGAGAACCTTTCTCTGATAACTGCCTCATAAGGGAATAATTTTTATATCTGCTATAGAACAGTTTCTATTTTGTAGAAATACTGAATTGTAGATGCCAGTACTACCCTTGCATACAACTTTTAGAATTTGAATACAAAGCTTTTTCAGGGGTTCAGGACCATGATTTAGTGATGCATAGCCTCAGAGGAAGAAAAAGAAAGGCCGTGACATTTTTAATTATAACTGATTTCAACTACAGAATTAACTAACAGTTTAAATACATGCTGGGGTTTTTTTTCATGTCTACTCTTTTGTTTCCTTCCATTTAAAAGTCCAAAATAAAAGAGTGAAAATAAACTGAATCTACCTTTGAATACTGAGAAAAAGGACTATGTGTTTCTCTACGAGCTAGGAGTTTCATGCACCCCTTCTATTTTCTTTTTCTCTTCCCCACTAATCTCTTAATCCTCAACCTCCCTTATGATATGGTTCAAAAATTATTAAATTCCTTTGAATTCTTCTAATTTATTTTCTAATATAAAAATTAAACTCTCATATGCAGCTGTTTCAGTGAGACCTGCACTGCCTCTTTTATTCTGTCCCCCAAAGAATTCTCTTCAAGCAAATTTACTAAGCCACGCACTTGGCATTCTCATAATCATGTACGACTTCAAGTACATTTTAAATTCACATTGTTGCTCAGACAGACAGTTTCACTCCCTATCTAAGTCAGTTCTATTACTCATTACTGGCCAAAATCAAGGGCTTTTCAGTTCATTTATAGAATTACTCCAAAGCAGTCTCTCTCTTTTATTGCAATATGACAGATCTTTCAGTAAGGACTGGAGAACTGTAAGGCACATTGACAAAACAGTTAAGGCTGAAGCTAAAGCTAACAAAGAACGTGGAAATTACATTTAAAACAGTAGATCATATTGGGAAATTCTGATAGCTCTCTTTAAATAAATGTTTTTTCTCTACTGCTTTGCATAACTTTCTTTACATTTTTTACTGGCTGTTAAAATTTCTTAGCTTCGTGGTGAAATTCAGTATGCAATGACAGAGGTGGTATTTCTGGCCATGATGTGGAGCTCTGCATTTCTCATAATACCTCATCATTTGCTTTTATCTAAATGTTGGGCTTTCTCCAAATAAGTATTTTAAAGCAGAGTTAGTTAGGCTTCCCAAGTCAGTGCCACTGTTGAGGTCTAATTAAAT
>JAAGNO010012689.1:32164-53867 GCA_033439905.1 Ceryle rudis | reverse complement strand
ATTTCAGTTTTGGAATGTGTTTCTTCTGGAATTTGTGGACAACCCTTTACCATTTTGGCAAGCCAAATTTATTATTTTTAGGGCAGATTCGAGGTGCCCCCCCCCCCCCTTAAATTGCAACTTTACTTCGGTTCCACTCTCTTTCTCTGGCTGTTCCTTTATCCATTTAAAATTCCTTACCATGGCTATCATAAAATCCCTCTGTGGTATATTTCAGATACTGTAAAAGAACGGAGAAATGAAACACTATTCAGTGACTACCAGATGATACTATGCTATCTGTCATCACATTTGCAGTATGTAAAAAAAGACATATGCCAATTATTTTTTTGTCTGGACATAGTCTGTGCCTATGCTGAAGAAATAGAAATTACCTTTGATGCAGCACCTGAGGGTCTGAAATATAATAGTGTTCCCCTTACAAACTCACTTTTTGGGTATAATGATAATTTATCGGTTGTGCATTTGCTGAAGCATACCATCCTTGTTCTCAGCTAGGAATGTATTCTAAAGCAGTCTTTCCTTGAAAGTCATTAGATCAGGGGATTGGTACCTCCAGTAGGAGGCAAGTAATTAACAATCATCCTTATTTTCTTCCATTTTTATCTAGTAATCATCTCACATTTTTAACAGCTGGTAAGACACAAAATGGACTTTTATTCCATCTGGTATCTGATTTTCTACATGTGACGGAATACCAGCCTTTTGTTCTGTTTATGTGCCTCTCTTTATTCATTGGCCTGATGATTTTGGCAGTAAGCAGGATGCAAAATTGTATATTCAATAAGGCAAAGATGCCAGAAGATGCAGATGTTAATACCCATTTGGAAATAGTTTGATTGTATTAAAAATGTAACATGCGGGCTCCATAGAAGCCAGTAAAAAGTAACTGTTGACTTCAAAAGGCTTTGAACAATTTTGCTGTATTAACATTCCCTTAAAGGTTTTTTTTTTCTCCTGACTTTCCCTGACATTAATTAGAACACTAGATTTCAGAGGTGACAGCATCAAGAACATCAAAACCATCAGGGTCTTGCAAACTTTGTTCTTTGAAAACACACTATACAGTAGGTTGCTGTCTAGGTAAACTTACCCACTTATGATTTTTGTCTAAACTTCTGTGGATTCTTTAGTGCAGTGCCTGGATATATACTTGACTGTGATTATACAGTTCTCTTCTGAGTGTTAATTAATGAAAAGCCAGTCAGATCCCATGTCTTTCTACCTGTCAGTGGGATGTAACTGTACTTCTCCTGTTGCAGAGTGTTTATGTAGGCACACTGAACAAAATTAAATAAAAAAAAAATTAAATCCAGAGGTGGCTGTAACCTACTAGCAACACTGAGGAAGACCCTGTCCTCTGTTTAGTCACTGATAGTTGGGAAAAAGGAAGATGGACAAGAAGATGTAGTGCATGCAGAGGAACATGGTTTCTGACAATCACATACCACTGTATATTTTCTTCCTCGTACTTTGCTGTCATCTTTGGTCCTATAGCTGGGCAGAAAGTAGTGGGATTAAAAGTGGGTGGGACAATGTAGGGAAAAAAGACTGAGGACTTTAGCCTGGTCTAATAAATCTTTGTCTGGAAGAACTATTCAGTATCTCTAAAGCTTTGTTCTTAAAGGTGAAACCATCTCCAGTATAGCAACTGGCTTTTAGAAGCTTTATATGTGATGTCATGCCCAAAATAAACATGCCCTTTTCCCATACTAGAGGCAGATTCTAAAACTGCTTTTATGTGATAAAATGCAACACTTTCCTGTAAGACCAGTGACTTTTACTGATAAGAGGGTAGGAGAAAAAACAGGCCTGTCTCCAACATAGGAAAGACACAGCTTTGTAAATTTTGTCAAGTGTTAACAAATTACTAAGGAAAAATAAACCCCCAATTGTTTTGTAAGCTAAAATTGCCCTTGACCTGATAAAGGAGGAGAGAAAACCTCCTCCCAAACCCCCCCTTCATCTATACAAGTTGTATTCAGGAGCAACAGCACACCTGCTAAATTATCTCAGGCAAAAAGGAAAATCCAGCACAGGTTTCAAACAGGTGAATTCTCCAAGTCAGCTATTTCTAGAACTTTTGTGGTTTTTGAACTAATGCTAATTGTTTGCATTTGATATTCTTTTCACGGGAAAAGTGAAAAGAAAGTAATTTTATCCACTTTTGGGAACAAACTGTTTTTTGTTTACTTTTACATCAGTGCAAGAAAGATTAAAATCACTGCTCTTTCTGCCAGTGGTATTTTACATGAAGAACTGTAAAATACAAGAAAAACTTCAGGGCAATTATTATTCCTAATTTATTATTTCTAATTATTTCTAGCTTAGGTAAACTGGATCTCTTGAATTGTAGTCTAGTGTTTGCCTTGTATTTTTGTATGATTTCTGCTAGTCTGTAGTTCATAAATAAGTTGCTGTAGTTCATAAATTCATGTTTTAACCTCAAAATATTTCAGAACACTTTCCTAAAAACATAATTATCTACAAATAGTAAAATAAAGGCCAGGGTCTTACCTAATGTTAAAAATAAATTTGTGTATTCCGTTCTCCGTGGATTCTGACAAGTGAAATTTCCTTTCAGTTTATCATTTGACTGTTTGCAGAGTCTTGAATCAACAGTGAAAATGTTCAGGCTCAAACTAAAGATGGTCTGTCTCAGATACCACACATTTTTTTCCCTATATATAGATTTTCTCTGAAAATCATAAAGGATATTAAAGCTGTGACAACAGCATAAGAGGATTCCATGGCAAATAATCCAGCAAAGATCCCCAGGAAATTTCCCACTGACTAGAAGAAAGCATCATCATCACGTGCCTTAGGATTCTCCTTACAACTGCAAATGGATATAGAGCTGAAAAGAAACCAAAGGGATGGGAGAGAAAAAGGAATGAAGAGTTCAATTATATTGTTATGAATTTGGAATCAATAATGGGAAATGGACATTTTTAGGGACTCAAAATGCAAAACAAGGCTTCTCTGGGCTGATAGCAGATTTGACTGCAAAGCAGCTGAAGACTGGGAGGGGAACAGTTTATTTTCAAGGTATCACACTGGAAATCGTCTACTGTCAGTCAGTAAACATTTTTATACTAGAAGAGCCATAAAGAATATTGTTTCCAGGCCAGCTAAAGAGTAAAAGGTGTTAGGTGTATAAGAAAACTGCAGTGAAGATAGATAACTTTGAATTATTTATTTGCCATATGTCTTCAGAGCAGTTATATATTCACAAATATTCTTGATAAAAAGTGCAGCTTCATGGCTGAGGCTCAAACTGGTGACACAAATCACAGTAGGTACCAACTCTGCAGAAGCAATCTTGTCATAAACCACCTAGTAGTTCCCTTCTTGGTGTAACCCTCCATAAACAGAGGTCTTCACAGCAAGACCTCAGTAAGAGTAAATCTTGTGGACAGAACGAATGTTGTCCCATGGGAAGAAACTGATGTACTTCTCAGAGGTCATCTCCTGTATCCCACCCCTGAGTAGAGCCATCAAGAGTAGTTTTTGCATGGCAAATGATGCCACCAAAGGGAAGGCAATGCACTAAAGTATTTTTGAGAGTTTTACAGTTGTGATTTGTCACTAGTCAGTTATTGTCCAGAACACAAATAACTCTACATATGTGTGCCTTTTTTCTTGTTGAAACATTAACATAGCTCTAAGCCTCCCAAACTAATTAAGCAACATTTTAGATCCTTGTGATTTTGTTGATTTTAGTACTGTAGGTCTTTTATATTCATTGTCAAAGAAAGTGTACTCAGCTTGGCATTGAATTCCAGAAAATAGCTTGGATTGGTGGAAAATGATTGGTATCTTAAGCATTAAAAATTTAGCATTTTTAAAATGTTTTGAATATTTTAAGCTCTTGCATATTAAGAATCTGATCTCTGCAGTCTGATGTCTTCCATCTGGAGATGAGGCTTAAAGATGAAGCTCTGTCTGGTTGATTTTTTAAATGGTTGCACTCATTTAGGAATTTCCAAATAACATGAAGACATGAAAACAGATCTCGTGCTTTCAGTCTGTAAAAAAGACACCAGGATTCTAAAGACATATGGTGGATCACCACTAAATACAGGTGGTGAGTAATTATCCCCTACAACAGGAATTATTACTCACCAAAACCTGCTATCTCTAGGTACGCTGATTAGCAACACTACAAAACTAGTGAGATGATTTCTAGTAGAAAGCATAATTAAGTACACAAATTATGGTTCCCAGAGGAAATGCTAATAGACAACACGTTGCTAACTAAATTTGCAGTCCTCTTTGCACTGTGACTCTCTTAGATCAGCAATCAACTGTTAATTCTTTGCTTCTCTTGCCTTTAGGTGATCCTTAAAGCGCTTTGTCATCTCTGGCCGTCTCAAAACTTATTTAGAGCCCATATGAAATCAAGAACTATATTAAGCCACAGATACCTTCTGTAAACTGATGGAATAGGGAAATCCTATCAGCTCTGATACTGTACATTTATGGTCTAATTTACTGTGTGCTTTTTGTATACTTAGGGGGACTTTGATTTAGTTATTTCAAGTTGAAACTATTTGGTAGGGTAACTGGAACTGTTACATATAAAAATTTTATTTGTATCTTGACAAGCAAAACAGCCACTTGGTTCTCTGATATTTGCCCCAGATAAGTATAAAGAGACAGCAGCCGCTGTTCTGTATTGCTTAGTGAATTATAAATCAGGAAATGATCTTATGTGCTGCTGCAAGCATTGAGTGGTGAATTCAGAGAGGTCAGCCTGACTACACCCTAAAAGCAAGAAAAATTATTCTGTTATATTGATGGACTCTGACCATGGAAGAGATGCTCAGTTAATAAAAAGGAAAACAAAAAAATCTTGACGTGGAGTTTAGTATTCAAATGTAAGCTATAGCCATTAACTGATCATTTGTTAAGTATGTTAATCTTAAGGAAAGAAAAATTGACTTTAAGACCAGTTAGGGTTCCAGTTTGCCCTCCCATTTACCAATAGCTTTCAGGTACGGAGAAAACTAGAAAAAAACATCCTGTTATTAATGCAGTTATTTCAGGAACAAATATGGAGTGTCTCATTCTCACTGGGAAATTTTTCTACTCAATATCCCCCCCAGACCCTGTGACTTTTTTAAAGCACCATATACAACATATGCTCATTATGCTAACTGTGGTTTCTGGTATAAATCTTTCCAGAACTCAGGTTTCCCTGCAGCTCAGAGTATTTAGTTCTATTTTTAATTTTGCATTAGTCTCTACTAGGGCTATTATTTCCTTTTCTGAATATTTTTCTTCTTTAACACTAACTTTTAACCCTTTTGAACATCTAAAATACATACTAATTTACTTGATACTTTTTTTGTTAAATGTTTTTCAGCAGAACAGGATTTTATTCTGTTTATTGCAGTACTTCCTGGCAAGCTTATTATTTGACCTAAAAACAAAATTGGAAAGCTTAATGCTGGAGAGAATCATAATTAAACTTACAGTGCTATCTGCTCTCTGTGCCTGATACAAAAGGGGTTGATTGCAGTTCATTAACAAGCAGTTTGCAAGACTTTTGATACTAAATTTGAAACTTTATTCTTTAGAGGCTTTCTAATTGTTGAACTGATGTAAGAAAAAAAAGGTTTTATTTCTGTAAATTTGTATCAGAGGTGGATTAGGCAAATCCCAAAAATAAATACAGTGGAAAACTGTTTTCAGACATTGATAAATGAACAGAACTATGGCAGAGATATGCATTATCTGCCACTTATAATTAGATAAAGTGGAAGGATAGAAATAAAATATTTTTGCTGGGTCCTCACTGAATGCTTGATAGACGTAACACAAACACTTGCCCCACTCCCTACTATCTATCTATATGTAAGTCTGGTAACTTCTGCCTCTCCTTCAGGTTAAGTTAAGAATAGTACTTAGCTTCTTGCTGTTTTTTATAAAAAATACCCAGCACTTTTTCTATCAGAAAACTATTTAACAGATCCCTTTTTCTTTCCAGTGCTTCTGTGCTTCCTTGTCCAAATAACAATGGTCGAGTAAAAATGCTTTCACAGCTTTCAAAAGGGAAACATAGGCAATATTTATTTATACAATAAATTGTAAGTTAGGATGGTAGCTTTCGTTTGAAACAGAAAGGATTAACAGCTTGTGCCAGTAGCACCATGCTGATCATTCTGCTTCTTCCCTCTTCTCACCTGTTAAGATCTTTTTAGGATGAAAGCTCATCATAGTGAAGAATGTTTCTTTCTGTGGACTTGTATAGGGATATAATACCAAAGATCTCCATGACAAGCAGAAGTGCTATTACAATAGAAATTGTACAGTCACGTTTCCAGTTACATTTTAATTGATTACTTTTTATATCTTCAGTTATTCTAAATGGAAAATTCATTTATTCATAAGATCCTTTTCTTCCTCTAAGTTTTCCCACCCTGTGAATATAGTACAATGTATTTTCCTTTTTATTATTTTTATTTTTTTTTAATGAAAGCATTTGAGATCAGAGCAAAGATTTTCAGCAAGTCATGAGTGTTTTTTGAGAAAAAATCTGTAGGTGAGGTAAAATCTTGTATCCTACCTTTTGTTTCTGTCAAGACCTGATGTGCCTAGGGCTAATGTGGCACTATCAAATAAAGAGATGTTAATCAGTTGTAATGAGCAGAACACCACAAAGATTCTTGGTTTTGATAGAAGCCAAAGTTATGCAACACATGTATCAGGTGAATTTTAGAAAAAGGCCATATAGGGAAGAAAATGTACTCAAGCATCAGCAGGAAAATGTGTGCAAACAGCAGAAAATTTCTAATGGAATGATCCGAATTATTAGAATAGAATGATTAGAAATAACCAGTAAATAAACTGGTTTATTGCCTTTCCTCCTCCTTCTGTCTATATAACCAACATGAAAACCAACAGCTTATTATCTTTGGAGACGAAGATTTCTTTCTACTTCCTAAGTCAAAGGGCTTTCTCCTCTTGCCCAGTGGCCCTCTTCCTATTTGCTGCGCTGTTATGCACCACATAATACTGCACAGAAGAGAGCTGGGAACAATCTAAAGAAAAAAAAATCACACCTGAAAATACAGGAAGGTCAGATATTCCTTCAAATACTTTAATTGAATGAAGTGGGTTCTCCCTCAGGTGATAAATAATTATAGTACTACATGGTGATTTCATTACCTGCTAATTAAGAAAAATAAAACAGGCCAGGAAAAAAGAATGTATTCTGGAGTTCAAGGTTATATTTAAGAGAGAAAGAAGGTTATTTTTCCCAGATATTATACTTCTATAGAAAAAGGTAGGTTACTATACTCTGTTAGAAAACTTGAAGCTTTCAGAGAAGTGGATTGAACTGAACAATTTCTGTTCCCACACAACTGTTTAACTATATAGTTTTCCTAAAAGTGTTGGAAGAAAGCTGAAAAGACAGAAATGCTATTTTCTCACAATATAAGTGTTTGAACTAGAAGCTAGATGCGAGAGCACATGCTTAGCACCAAATACCTACATCTTTTCTTGGCAAGTTATAGGTTGGTAAAGCCTTCCAGGCTTCAGCTCCTTGCGCAGTAATAAATAGTAAGTAGATGAACTATAAAAATGAAAACAAATGAGATAAAATGGGGATGTGAGTATGCTAAACCAACAAAAGCACATATGAAATAGAGAAGGTTTGCAGGTACTTAAGTGAGAACAAGGAAGAGAAACAGCAGTGCGGAAAGGCTTTAGGACTAGAAAAAGTAACTAGAGGCAAATATATAGAGATCTAGATTAAAATTTCCAACATCCCAAAAAAATTACTTATTTTTCAGACCTGTTTAAAACAGTCATCAGTAAGTAACACAAATGCACAGAAGGTAAATTAAAAGAACATAGATAAATACCTCTGTAGAAAGAAATCTGTCACCCTGGAACTTATTCCTGACAATATTTGCAAATATTTAGAGAATTAAGGCACAGGAAACTTGGATTTCACAGAAATATACATATTAATCTTCCTATTTATAAATGTGTAAGTGCTGCAAAAAAAGTTACTGGTGGCTGAGTTACTGCTAAAGTGGATAGCATTTTAACCTTCATTTTTCTGAATATCCAATAATTTATTCTCCCTGGCAATACATCAGATCATGGTTGCTATTCCACTCACAACCTTCTTTCAGCACACTGCTATTGGGTTTTGTTCTAGAAAAAAGGTCTAGCAGTTATTTTAGAAACTGTCTTCTAAATGGGATTTCACTCTGCTCTATTTATTCCATGTCATGGTATATTTGCTTCATCTCTTTTTCTGTCCTTAATTTTGCTCCTTTCTAGGCTTTTCCAGCCTTTTTAAGCTATTATAGGACATTTTATTTTGATTACTTTAAACTAAACTAACACTAAGTGTTGTTGTATGTAAGGCTTTTATCAGTTCCAAAGTGGCTAGGTGATGACAGATATCAAAGCACTAGCCATGCTGGAAAATAGAAAATGTAACTTTTCCCATTTATGACAGAAAGCAACATTTGCATGAAAATAAAAAGGGGAGATCAGGCTCTCTGCTACATTTTCACTTAACATACAATATTGTAGGCTAGTTCTACTGATAGACTCGGGCTCTTTTTTAGGTGACACAAACGTTCTCAGACCTGGTGTAACTAGATAGCTTACTACATTTGTCAGTGATACTGCACAGCAGCTGCAGAATTTGAGTGACTGTCTGTTAACTTGGGCAGTTATAAATCATTTTAGCTCATTGGGAATAATTTTTGTCAGCTAATGATAAATATTTTGTACACTGGTAACTATTTCAATTTTCTTCATTCAAGCCAGAGCTGAACACAGGGCAGCGACTTATGCTACAGTCAGACATTGTAATGAGGAGTTTGTGTTCTTCCAGGTAGATTTTCCCTAATGCAGATCTTAGTTCTCATTTACCCTCAAAGAGCAGGGACTGCAGAAAATAGGTCATTCTCCTTCCTTCTTCTCTGCCTCTTTAGCCATTACCATTAGGAAGCCTGCTCTATCGCCTTAGAAAGCCTTGGAAACCATCTCTTCATCATGGTGATCCCATTCTTGCCCTGAAAATTCCACCATCTTTGCCTGGTAGACAACCAGCTACCAGCCTGGAGGACTGGTAGCTCACCCCTACCCCCTCGAGGGGGTTGAACCCAGTGTCTTGGAGCCCTCCTGACAGAGGAGCTGGGAACACCTCTTCCCTCTTATCCTGATCAGAACTTGGTCACTACAGACCCATAGTCACTACAGACATGTAGAAAGGAGATGTGAGATGACAGTTTTGGCAGTGAGCATGAACTAATGGGCCTGCAGGCTGAACAATGTGAAGTCTAAAGTCATATGTGATGTGTGGAGCTTCTCTACCCCTGTGCATCTGAGAAATGTTATGTGCTGTCCTAATATATCTGTGCAAGCATCTTAACTTTTAATTACCTCATTCTAGGCAAATACTACACTATTTTTATCTTTATCAGAAAGATATCCTGATTGACAGCAACCTGGACTTATATTTACCTATAAAAGAAAACTAAGGCTTTCATAGTAAAATATGTTTGCATTTATCTGAGGTTTGGTATAGGAATGTTTCATTCTTAAACGACTGTTGTTGCTTCTAGATGTCTAATTTTCATAAATCTATTTGAAAATATCATGAACATTTTCCAGTGACAGCTCTTTTCCAAAAAGCCTGGCCCATATCTTTGATAGAAATGAAGCACATCAGCAGAAAACAGATGGCTGATAGTGGGTCATCTGTGACAGCATGTGCTGCATTCTGTGTTATGATATTACCAGTGTCTGACTGTCCTTAGTTATAAGCTGATCATATCAAAAAGCACATAATTTACAGATTTATGTGCCTACAACAATGATTCTTTCTGGTTTGTATATCAGAACTGTAATGCAACTCAGTGTTTCTAATTTGCGTTCTTTTCAAACGTTGCCTAAAGAGAAATGACTTGTGTATCTAGAGCAGAGTGAAGTCTGTCCTCCCAGTTAGCGAGCTCTTAGTGGCTTCATCAACTGTGAAGATGAACATAGGGCAGAGAAAATAGAAACAAAAAAATCAACCTCAAAGGAACATATATATGTAAGTAAACTATTACTGTGCTAATATGAATAGTTGAATTTCTCCTCTGCCTTGCATCTCTCTGTAATCACACCTACACAAAAATAGAGCTTATAAATTTGAAAAGTACTTGGAAAAAATGTAGTTTTTCTGCATAGAAAACATGACTGTAAAAGTTACAAAACAGTGATCTATCAACCCCCCAGTCCTCTGAGTTAAAAAGAAACAATGAACAAGATAACAATTCTCCAATCAGTATCTGCAGGAAAAAAAGAAATAAATTCCTGTATGTTATTTGAAAAGAATCTGCCACATCATGCTAATTAACCCAGGCAGAGCATATCCAGTGAATAACAGCACCTGATCTTTTGTGAAGGCATCTTCAGGCACCCAAGAAATGCAGTAATCCCCAAGATATATTTCAGCTAAAGTTGTTTCTTGAACAAAAAGAAAATGGCAAAACCCAAAGATAAAACCTAAAATTTAAATGTATGTATTGTGCCATTAAGGGAATTAGATGTGCTGTATGTCTTAAAACTATTACTAATGCCTATGGGCCTGAATCATCTTTTTGCCTCCCTGCTCCTGACACCTGAGTTGAGAGAGAACATCCACTCCCAGCTTTCACAACTCTAGACCCAACCATCCAAACTTGTAAAATGATCTAATGATTTGTTTTTCTCTAAGAATAAAATAGTGCATTTACTTTCTTCATATATGACTAGATGTTTCTTCATATATGGCTAGGATGTCATCTTTACATTATTCTTCTTTATTATAGCATTCTTCACCTTTGTATTATCCTTCAATTTCTTGTGAGCCACTAGCCTCCAGTGTTACTCAGAGCAGTGTTGATAAACATTTGGCAGAAATAATTACACACCCTTCCATTTATGTGACAATTCTTACCATCAGTCTAGGGCGATGCGACCTTGGAATAAGGATTTTCAGTGAAAATGATATATCTCTTTTGAAAGACAAAGATGGAATTAATGTGTAATTGCAAGTGTTCCGTGACCGTAGGGAAAAGAGCTTAATGTGCTCTCGGAGGCCTAATTCCATCCACAACTCAGGTCTATTTGTACAAAAGTGGCAAAATGTGGTACTGTGGAACTTAATTTACTCTACACACGCAGAATGCAAAGAATAAAACATCAGAGCACACTAACAAGACACTGACTGATGTGCCCATAAGAGGGAGAGAAGGTGATTATTGGAAGGATAAGTGGTCTTAATTAAAACCCCTTTCATACTAAAATTGTTGGGATAACTCCAGGATGAGATAATGAAGCCTTTCAACTGCCCTTCTCATTTGTGGTGACTTCACTTTTGCAAATACATGGCATTTATCTGTCAATTGAATTCTACATCCCTGTTGATAAAAAGATGTAGCCTGATGGTTACCTGCACTGAGGGATACACGTTAGAACGCTGCAGCAGATTACCACTAAATGACTATGATTTACTGTCATTCTGCTTGAATGCTCTAGATGAGAAACTGCCTCAAACTATCGTTAAAATGATGAGTATTTGAGGTAACTCTACTGATTCAGTGCAGTTGTTCCAGATTTAACACTGGTGTTACCAAAAAAAAAAAAAAAAAAAGTAGAGTATGACCCAAACCCTTTAAGTAATGTTTCAAGGAGCTTAGTTAGCCATGAAAATCATTTGCCCTTATGGGCAACAAGTAGAGGTTAAGTGGAAAGAGTTTGCACTAAAGCTTTATTGAATCACAATTTTCTTAGAATCACACAGCCCGTGATAATGCTCAGGAGAAGCTTAAGACTCAAATAACAATAATCCTGGGGTGCATAAAGAGGAGTGTGTCTGGCAGGTTGGAGGTTCTCCTCCCCCTCTACTCTACCCTACTGAGACCACATCTCAAGTATTGTGTCTAGTTCTGGGCTCCCTAGTTCAAGAGAGACAGGGAAATACTAGAGAGGGTCCAACAGAGGTCTATGACTGGAACATCTTTCTTATGAGGAAAGGTTGAAAGACTTGGCTCTGTTTAGCCTGGAGAAGACAGAGAGGAGACCGTATCAGTGTCTATAAATATCTGAGGGTGGGTGCAGTGAGGGTGGAACTGGACTCTTTTCAGTCATGCCCAGTGACAGGACAAGGGGACAACAGGCACAAGCTGGAACACAGAAGTTTCCATCTAAATATGAGGAAAAACTTCTTCACCGTGAGGGTTACGAAGCCTGGAACAGGCTGCCCAGAGGGGTTGTGGAGTCTCCTTTGGAGACTTTCAAAACCCACCTGGATCTGTTCCTGTGTGGCCTGCCGTGGGTGATCCTGCTCTGGCAGGGGGATTGGACTCGATGATCTCCAGAGATCTCTTCCAACCCCTATCATTCTATGATTCTAACAGAAAATTATGAGGATTTAATGCCAGACAGTACTCCCTTCATTTAGGGTTTGACTCATAAGGTTGTAGCAAATCTCACTACAGCTGCCTGCAGCCTGAAATACTAATGGCTGAATAACAGCCTTCCATTTGTAGTAATAGCTAGTCCTTATCCTTCACAAATCCATAGTCCTGCTCACATCACCCTCCTCTAGGAAGTTTAAATCAACTTCTCCCAGAGAGTTAGATGGTTAAACAGTACTACAGCACACTATAGTCTTCTCTGAAATCCCCTCAAATGAATCTGAACAAAGGGGTGGAGGAGAACTATCAGTTTGTTTAGCTGATCAATGAAAGAAGATCTCCAGCATTCTCATATTTAATTTTCAAAGACCTTTTCTCTTCTGTGTCCTCTCTATGAAGATCCTGAGACTGATGTGTTCAAGGGTGGTGTGTACAAAATTTGTTCACAGACAGCATTCCAAACTCACAGGAGGCCTGTTCATAGGCAGCTCAGTACTGCTGGAGAGAGCATGAGGAAGCTCTAAGTGTCCCGTTGTCCTCATCTTGAGGAAAACAGACTTTTTTCTTTTACTGCTTCTTTCCTCTTTGTCAATAAAACAGGAAAGAACACCATTCTTACTACTGGTCTGTCAAGCCTCAGCTGTTCCAAGTAACTGCCCTGTTTTAAGTGTAACGGAGAATGTAAAGCTTACCTATGAATGTCAAAGAGGAAGGCCAGAATTGAGAGCATGCTAGCGGTGATATCCTACAAAGAATTTAAGATATTGTGAGAGCAGGAGAAACTGGAAGGAAACTATATCTTTACAATTTCCACCAGATCTCATTCTCTTTATAATAGAATGTGTATGAGCCACATGCCTTTGTAAATTTTTCTCAGGCACAACTGAAGTACTTTTGATCTTGATTCTGTTTTTCCTCTGTGTTACCTCCCTGAAACAAACTGTCCATGATACAAAAGTGAAGTAATGAAGCTGGACTAAATTACAATCTTTATTCAGAACAAACCTAGAGTGTAGTAAGTAATCAGCGAGGTATGGGAACTCTTTGTCTGTTAATAGATCTGTAGGCTACTGTTTGTGTTTAAAATACTATATCCTAGCCAGAGCTAAGTCTGCTGCTAGAGGATGCAGGTAGTGACTGGAGAGGATGGTAGTCTATTGCCAATACTAAAGTGCTGTGCCCAATTTCTGGCCTATCAAGTCTCAGGCTTTTTCACTTCCACAATGTTTTCTGTAAGAGATTTAAGAAAGGAGCACCCAGTCTCTTTTCACACAACTTCAGCATCCTGAGGAACTTGTGTCCCTCTAAAGTTTTTTCCTGTCTCAGTGTTCTCCCTCACTCCTGACAAAGACTCTGTAATTTGCAATGAAGAGAAAGAAATGTGATCCTTGCTACGAGTCCACAACGCGGTGCGTGGTTCCTGTACAGTCTGTGCTTGCAAAACACGTTTTATGACAGTCAGAAGGGGTTTAAACATGAAAATAGTTTTACATTTCATGTACGTTTTCAAAGTACGCTTTGTTGATCTTCTACCCAGATTCTTGTGGTAATAGTAAGAAAAGTTCAATGCTTTGAAAATATATTGGAAACAGATGCAAACAAAATGGGCCACACAAATTCTAACGTACCTGGACCATACACTGGATGATCTTACCTTAATTCTGATTTGGAAGAACATAACCTTGATGACAGTGCAAAAATCCCCTCTTTAGCCACTTTTTCATAGGAAAAATAGCACACTATTACCTCAGGTAACATTGTATGTTGCAAGTGATATGAAGCAAAATCCTAAGGAAAGTATAGTTCATTTTGAACTATTTTGTGTTAGCATTGCAAACTGCCTATGGAATTTTCCTTAGAAATTAGCACTTTTCAAGGATGGGTCATGTGTTTTCTTGTCTCCCAGTGAAGACGCACCCAGTGGACTCAGTTTACTTTCTCTGTTTTACAGTTGAGAACATAGCTAGTATGGGAATGAGACTTTCAAATCTCAGTACCCCTATCAATTTTTTTCATGAGCCCACCAAACAGATGATAAATTTTGCCTCTTACTAATCTGGATTTGAGATCAGTCAGTAATCTAAAGAAGAAAATCTTTTTAATCTCCTGAGCTGTTCAATCCTACCTACATTTCATTATAGAAAACATTTTCTGTACTTTTCTTTTAAAAAATAGAAAGGTTAGGGAAAAATGATTTTGGCATTGTCTGACTGAAATACTATCCTGATAACAGAGCTTCTCTCACAAATATTAGTTCCACTTCTATTGCTTCGTAATAAATGGTTGCAGCTGTTGCCATGGCAATTTTCATTTTTAAAAATGTAGCCAAGTGAAGACAAGAAATGCAGCTGTTGTGGCGAAGTCTAAAATAAATCCAGATGTGAATTTTATGTTCTAGCATTGGCAGTAATAAAGTCAGACACAAAACACGTTACATGTTTTGTCTTGATGCACTGGAGCTGAGGATGGGGATTTAGGGATGTTCTGAATTGTAGGTCTCTGTTCCTGATCCAAATATAGCAAATGAACAGAATGATATTTCACCTTAGGGAAAGACACTTCACTTGCTAGAAAAGCTGGCCAGCCTTGTTTAGAGAATAGCAGTAATATTCCTGTAGGAATAAGGTAGGCCTGAAGTTCTCCTCATTTACTTTTCTGATAATACGCTAACATTTTGAGTTTTACAGTTTATAAAAAGAAAAATCCAAGCCATAGTAGAAAGTTTAAAATTGCAGTCTTACCTATTGCTTATTGCCTTTTCACTCTGTAGCCTGGAGTTCTTTAAAATCACTGCTACACCTTCAATGTTAGATACAGAATATTAAAACCAAATTACTGAGCAACGCTCTACAAAGAAGATGTAATTCAACAAGTTCCAGTATATGTACTAATAGTCATCCATCAGGAAAAAGCACGGTGTTAGGAAGGTATAGTCCACTTAAATCACTTTAGAAAAGAAACTGTTTAAAGAGAGCACTTCTAAGAAGCTGACAGAAGAATGGGTCACTGCTTATTTCAAAGTTAAAAAAAAAAAAGTTTGTCGTCGTATCTCTAGCAAATGCTGACTGAATAGCAATGGTCCAAAGCAGGAACAAGAGAGGTGTCTAGAGACAAACTGTAATCTGACAGAGTACAGGATTTGGGCAGGACAGCAGATGAGTTGAAAGGTGGCCTTGCATTTGTCTTGTACCTTTTATAATTCTGACTAGCTTCATTACCCTCATAATGACTAGAACGAAGCAGTCTGGCCTCACAAACTTTTGCATTCACCGCACTCTAACAATGTGCAACAAAAACACTTTCCTAGCTATGGGCTAAGCCCTGCTAGCTCTAGAAATAGAATGTAAAGCTGTGAACATCCTAAAATTATGGTTTAAAAATACCTGTAACATTACTCTGTAGGAATAAAAATAGTATAATAAAGAAGATGTACACAGTTAAATGGTCCAAGAGGCTGAAATACTTTTTTTGAGGAATATTTTCATCTACCTATAAATCTTTCTCATTATGTTTGAGGCAGAGAACAGCAGTCTGCTAGACACTCTATTATTCTCATCTCTCTCATTATCGTTTCTGGCTGTGCTTGCTACAGATCAGTAGAACAATGTAGAAAGGAAGAACTGTTTGATTTCTTTTCAGTGAGTATAAATATTCAGTGAATGGGGATACAAAATGAAAATGCAGTGTGCTTAAGAATTATTTCACTTTTGTGAGATTTTTGTAATGGAGAAATTATTAAGGGAAAATTGTGAATATCAGCTATTCAGTGTATTGTTGGAATGCTGTTTTGTTCAAAGTTTTAATCATATTTAAACCTTCCTTTTCAAAATCCAAATTCTAATTTCACTAAGTCTCCCCAGAAATGTGGTGAAATTTCATTATGAATCCAAAAGTCATACACATATGCATATCATATTCAGAATATATAGATTATTATAATTTCTAATTAGTTAAGGAATATCAAAGTACCAAATATATTAAGAAGAAACTGATAACAAGACTTGATTTTTTTTCCTTTGGTACAATGGTCTTTACAGGAAGTGTTCCTAAGTCCCATTTCCATAAATGCAGTAGAAGTGAACAAGGTTTGTCACACTGTCCTCTCCCAGGGTAACTCACACAACTGCTGCCCTGAGTGTTTCCTGTCTTTCAGTCTAGCTCATACTTGCAGTATGCCAAGACATGCCCTAATTTTATTTGGGTGGGTTTTTTTTCTCATGGTTTATGACTTGGTCAGAATGGCACTGTTTGGACTACTTTTCCATGTTGCAGTTGTAGTTTTCCCGAAGACTTCTCCTTTTTTTTTTTTTTAAAACACAGCCATTTTGCAGAACCAGTCTGGAGCTAATACATTTATACTTAACTTGGACGGAAACCTTACAACCACATGATTACAAAGCTTTCTAACTGTTCCACTTCAAAATTCAGACTTGTCACTTCTAAGGGGAGGAAATTACCCATCTGTTACTTGCGTGCCAAAATTGAGCAATGTTTTAAGGTTTCTGAAATATTTGGTTGACAAATCTCAACAAAGATCTAACATACTTCATCAACTAAAAATATTCTGGCATCTCATTTGTATTAGCCATGTGCCATCTAAAAATTAAATATTATCTTTTTCCTGCAATTGCTTCTCCCAGGCTGTGCCATCCATTGTTTCACCAGCCTTCGGAACTGACTAGCAGCATCGCTCTCTTGTCCTTATTATCTCCACTGTTTGTCACAACGTAGTAACAAAGAGGTGTATGTATCAGAAATAAAGACAAGGTATCTCTCAGCTTAGGGAATGAAGGAGATTAGGTTAAAGAGTTTACAGTCCTACGTTATCTTTAGAGATAATCGCTTTCCAGCTCAGATGGCAGACAAAAGGACTGGTGACTGTAGCAGAAGTGGTGGAGTAGGTCATGCAATTCAGGGGAATGAGTACAGCAAGATAGAGATGGTGACCCATGTCTATTGAATAGATAGAGAGAAGGAATAAGATTGAGCTCAAAACAAAAGCAGCTGGAAACAGTGGAGCTGTATAACCATTGGAATAAATTCTAAGCATATAAATATGCTCTCATCATTTAAACAGCTCTGAAATTCAGTAGCTAGAGGTATGGAGTCTCTCCTCCCACTGTGCCTGACATTCAAGGAAGGCAGCTGCATGCTACCGTTAACAGTTATTCTCTGTTCAAGTGACAAAAGTATAACCTGAAAACATTAAAGTTTCTAATCCAGAAGGTGAAACATGTGCACTAAAATAATGTCTTGGTTATGGAGAGAGAGAGGTTTCTGGGTATGAAAAAATAAACCTAAAAACTAATTACAATTGATTAAAATATTTACAGAAGGTGTTTCTAAAGTCCTCTTCTGTAAGACCTGAAAATCTTGAGGCATTATGTAACTTCTGAGTACTTGATAACCTCTGTATTACTTTGATGTGCTTTATGGGTGACTCTGCACGCCAACCTAAGTATATATGTACACGTGTGCATGCAAAAGAATTTCATGTAGAGATATGTTGATTCACTCCAGCAGACTCAGTAGCTTAAGGATTTGAGTCTTAAAAGATCAAGGCTTACAGTGGGAACTGTTTTACCTGCTGTTGGTTAAAAAAAAAAGGACTTAGAGCAGGTTAGAATGATGAAATTCAAATTCAACCTTATAAAGAGCATATGGTTTCTGAAGAGGTTCAGAGACTTAAACCTTTCCTAGTGCCCCTTGGTAGCCGCTGGAAGTATGCAGTCTGTTACCTACAGTGTGAACAGGTTCTTCTTTCATGTAATCACAACCTGATCTCCAAAGAGTAAAAGAATTTTGATGGGAGTTTATCCTGTTGTAACAAAAATCTCTGTCTCTTTGAGATAGCCACACTCTTCTGTACTGTATTTCTGGAAAGAATTGAAAGAGTGAATAGGTATTGGTGGACACTCAGGAAATGAAGTGGCAAGCTCTCTCTTGCTTTTCTGATACATATTCCTCTTCTGTCTTCCCTGCCAAGAAGAATTAAAAAATATATTGATCTCCTGCAAGTAGCAGACAGACTCTTACATACAGTATCTCATCCAGAGAGGATGAAATGAGCTATCTTTTGGAACATTTCAAGGGAAATGGTATCGATACATTCATGTTAACTAAAATGGAATTGTCTCTGCAAGTAGAATTAGACTCTGTATGTAATTATCTTGCTCTCGGAAAATCTGTCTTATTCACTAGAGAAAGGTTATTTGGATAAGAAAAAACATCTGGAAGAGCTCAAAATCCAAGCTGACTCGTACCGGGGTGTAATTCAGTTCTGAAAAGTTCCCAGTAGAAATCTTTGAAATGGCTTTGATGCCAATTTGGTCATTTGTACAGAAAATGTAGCTAAATAATTGCCTCTTAGATGTCATTTTCAAGCACTGCAAACAGCCTTCTTAATTGTGAACTTGCATGTCATATTTTAAAATGTTATTAGTTTGTTTGTGCATAAGTGGACAGAAATACCTTTAGATAGTCTGATTTGATTGGATATGACAAGTACAGACATTCCCAGATGCTTTGAGCAAAGCTACATTTTCATCCATCCCTGAGGACAATCTCTGTAACAGTACTTGCTGAAATCTATTCTGGTTTAGCAGACTGCAACCGAATGCTGCTTATTCAAATGAATTGCATAAACAAAACAGAGCCAACTGATAACATGTAATGAGAAAGACCTTTAGCATGTATTAACTAAAAGGTAAGTAGAATTTCAATGTGCAGCTGTTATGCGAAAAAGGGATATGATTAAAAAGTGAAAAAAACCATAGTGATGAGAATTGCCTCCTGAAAACATTCTGCTCCAAGTCTTCATTTTCATACTGGAATTCCAGCTACAACAAGCATTACAGAAATTCCATCGAATTTTGGCCCCTGATTTAAGCACAACACTGGTCTGTACAATAAGGAAGAAAAAAGAAAGGAAGTTTTACTAAGCGCGGACACACTCATTTTCTGGGGAAGAAGCTCTTTCAAGTTCCTGCTAATAGTGAGTTTGGTTAGTTTTCCAGTGCTCACATCTCCTGCTCCAGATGGTCAGTGACGTGAAACTTTAATTATCATCGACAAAGTAAGCTGGGACTAAACCCTTCCTCAAAGGTAAAAAGAGCAGATGAACAACCATAATTTCATTATTATAGAAATAACAGATAGAAAGGATTCCTTAGCCACCTTTTAAAATCAATCATTAACTTGTTACGTAATTACCTCCTTGCTTTATTGATTTTTAAGGAATTTTGTTATTTGATTGGTTGAATGGCTGCTTGGTACAGAAGACTTTCTAACAATATTGGGAATAGAAGCCAAATTCATCCTGTCTAATGAGAAGCTGAGTGAGATGTTTGGGCTGAGTTTCCATCCAGCATTTTGCTTTCTTTCAGGTTTTCTGGTAATATTATTTTACTCCCTTCCACAGTGTTACGGTCATCCCTCCCATCCCTCCTCAGGAATCTTTGCAGGAATAAAATCACAAATAGTATTTATCTGGAATGAGGCAGTGGCTGACTCCAGAAATGCATTTAGTAATTTGTCCAGATCTGTAGCTCACAGGCATTGAAATCTCTACATCATCTCATGTCGAGGATTCAAAATCATGCAAATCAGTACCATGGACCAACTCTTCCTATGCCTGTTGTGTTCCAGTGCTGGTCTTACTTTGATGTACAAGTTCTAGGTCATGTTTTGTGAAGGCAACCACCCATCTAAGCCTGCCACTGCTCAAATTTTGCTCATAGAAGCTTCAGTTCCTCCAGTTGTGCCAAATTGATTTACATAAAGACAGTGACAAAGAAAAGGTCTGAGGGCAACTCCCTGTATCTCTTGCAGAATCTCATTCCTTTCATGAATTCAGACTCATTATCTGATTGCACTGCACCACTCTTTTGAACTGGCTGTCCTAATTCCTATAGTTTTCCCAGTTTCTTTACAGTTTAGGAGCACATTTTGATGAACTGAAGAATTTAAATCATTGTCATTCCTAACAAAACAACATAAAAGTTGTTTTGTCTATGGGGCCAGATGGCATTCACCCAAGGGTACTTAGGGAACTGGCAGAAGAGCTCACCAAGCCTCTCTCCAGCATTTTTAAACAATCCTGGTCAACAGGGGAGGATCATCAACCAGATGACTGGAGGGTGGCTAATGTGACGCTTATCTACAAGAAAGGCCAGAAGGAGGATCTGGGGAACTACAGGCCTGTCAGCCTGACTTCAGTACTAGGAAAGATCATGGAGAGGATCATCTTGAGTAAACTCTCATGGCAATTGCAGGCAGGCCAAGGAATCAGGGCTAATCAGCATGGGTTTATGAAAGGGATGTCTTGCTTAACCAACCTGATCTCTTTCTATAAACATGTTGACTCGCCTTTTGGATGGGGGCAAGACTGTGGATGTTATTTACTTGGACTTTAGTAAGGCCTTTGACACAGTCTCCCACAGCATTCTCCTGGAGAAACTGGCAAAACATGGTACAGACAAATAGACTCTTCGCTAGGTTAAAAACTGGCTGGATGACTGTTCCCAGAGAGTTGTGATTAATGGGGTGAAATCAAGCTGGCTACCGATCACCAGTGGTATCCCTCAGGGCTCTGGTTTGGGGCCGGTCTTGTTTGGAATTTTTGTTGATGACCTGGACATGGGGATTGAGAGCACCCTCAGTAAGTTTGTAGATGATACTAAATTGTGTGGGAGTGTTGATCTGCTTAAGGGCAGGAAGGCTCTACAGAGGGACCTGGACAGGTTGGATTGATGGGCCGAGGCCAATTGTAACAAGGCCAAGTTTCGGGTCCTGCATTTCGGTCACAACAACCCCAGGCAACGCTACAGGCTTGGGGATGAGTGGCTGGAAAGCTGCCCGGCAGAAAAGGACCTGGGGGTGTTGGTGGACAGCTGGCTTAATATGAGTCAGCAGTGTGCCCAGGTGGCCAAGACAGCCAACAGCATCCTGGATTGTATCAGGAATAGTGTGGTCAGCAGGAGAAGTTATTGTGCCCCTGTACTCGTCACTTGCGAGGCCTCATTTTAAATACTGTGTTCAGTTCTGGGCCCCTCATTATAGGAAAGACATTGAGATACTGGAATGTGTCCAGAGGAGAGCTACCATGCTCGTGAAGGGTTTAGAGAACAAGTCGTATGAGAAGAGGCTGAGGGAGCTGGGATTGTTTAGTTTGGGGAAGAGGAGGCTGAGGGGGGATCTCATTGCCCCTCTACAACTACCTGAAAGGAGGTTGTAGAGAGGTGGGTGTTGGCCTCTTCTCCTTAGTAACTACTGACAGAACC
>JAAGNO010012689.1:1670-32064 GCA_033439905.1 Ceryle rudis | reverse complement strand
CTGAAGTTGCGGCAGGGGAGGTTTAGATTAGATATTAGGAAGAAATTCTTTACAGAAAGAGTGGTGAGGCACTGGAAGGGTCTGCCCAGGGAGGTGGTTGTCACCATCCCTGAAGGTATTTAAGAAACAGGTAGACCTGGTGCTTCAGGACATGCTCTAGTGGCAGGCACGTAGGGGGTTATTTTGTATTTTTGAAGTCGTGTTCGATCAGGGTATTTGGGTGTTTTTTTGTTATAGGTGTGGTTGGACTCGGTGATCTAGGAGGTCCTTTCCAACCATGAATATTCTGTGCTTCTGTGAAAATGCAAAATTGTTTGCAAAAAAAAGGTTTTCTTCTGCATGCCTATGACTAAACAAGCTTTTCTTCCCTCTAGAGAGTCCTAGCTACAGGTTTATGTGTCTGTGGTGGTTTGACCTTGGCTCTATCACTTCCTCCTCTCAGCTGGACCAGGGGGAAGAAATTAAGATGAAACTTGTGGGTTAAGACAAAGGCAGTTTAATGAACCTCCCCCCCACACCTTTTCCTAGCTTTTATTTGTTAAGATGACATCATATGGTATGGAATACTCCTTTGGTCGGTTTAAGTCAGCTGTCCCGGTGGTGTCCCCTCACAAGATCTTTTCCACCCGATCCCACTGCAGGGGGAATGTTGAAAAACAGCCTTGGTGCTGAGCGAGCCCCGCTCAGCAGCAGCCACAACCCAGGTTGTTACCAGCACCTTTGCAGCTCCCAGTGCAAAGCCCAGCACTGGGAGGGCTGCTGTGGGGAGAATGAACTCCAGCTCAGTCAGAACCAGTACAGTATCACTGTCATGATTTGTGTTTGCATAGTATGCCTTAGCTTTGTTTCTCACTATATCTTCTCTTTTCTCTCTCTTGCTTCTTTTTTCTAGCCATGCCTTCACAATCTTCATTTGTTTCTTTTACCAGTCCAATTTCTTTCTTTCTCTTTCATCTCAATTTCACCATCTCTTCCCACCCTTAGAAATCTTTATGCCATCTCTTTAAGCAGGAAAATTTGCATATGTTAATCCTTTTTACTTTGTCGTCATCTGTCTGATGTCACAGGTGCTCCTATTTCTCTCTTCCTTGGCTAGAAGCATGTCTCTGTGCACACTTTAGAGTAGCTGACAAGGAATGAGGTACTGAGATTAAACAGTTTTACGTGTAGGTACACTAAAGCTATTAACTGTGTGCACATAAGGACCCACTTAGGAATAGAGAGATTTTCTACACCATTACTACATACTGATATGCCTACAGTGTGTGAATGACATCTTGTCTGCCCTCAGATACACGTTGGAAATAAATAGAGGTACAATAAGTTTCTTTTCATTTCAGTGGCTGAAATAGTATGGTAAAATACACTAAAAGAATTGAGCGAAAACATGGTTAAAAAAATGGCTAAAAATATAAAGGCTATAGAGAAACAAACATTCTTTTTTCAATATGTGATGACTCAACACTGAAGCAATCAGTTCTTGCTGTTTGCTAAGAATGCCTAATAAATCTCAGCAGGGGGTAGGGGATACAGGCTGACAGATTTCACTGGGTCCTTGGACTGAATGAACTCCAGGTTACCTACAGATAAGGAGGAAACTGAAACAAAGACAAAGGCTGCTAGAAAAATCTTTGTTTCTTAGTTGATTACACATGATACAAAAGGTTTTCAGGTATTGCATATGGAAGCCCACAATGTCACTTTTAAAGGCCACTTTCTACCTGTCACTGCAGTTTAAGGGAAAAAAATACAACATGAGAATATTCAGTTCTCTTTCCTCTACAAGATTTGTTATTCAGTGGGCTCAGGGATAAAACTGTGGCAGTATCTATACAGAATAATGCTGCAAAAATGGAAGGGCAAAGGATCCAAATTAGAGACGAAGTAGAGACATGACAAAAGAAGAAAGCTTAAAATAATCATAAAAGGAGCCTCACATCTACTGAGATATACATCAAGGAGACACCCATCATAGCTTTCAAAGCTGGTATTATTTCCTGCAAATCCCAGCTCCCGACTTCATTATTCAGCAGCATAGTTACAATAACTTTTCATGTCCTTTAAAGAACTACTGATTTTAATATATAATACACAAGGAATCACAATTAGAAGTTGTGAAAAATAGGCAAGTAACACTTGCAGATAATGGATGGCTGCCTCGCCAGGCCAATGACCAAGTGAAGCAAAAAGAACATTTGTACCTGTATTTGGTGCTCACAAATTATCTTTTTCTTCAGTCTCTGGTTACGTTTTTCTCCCGTGTAAACTACCTTCCAGTTCAACAACATCATAACAGAATTAAAACCAAAGAAGTAATAAAAATACAGGTAAACAAATAACTAAACCCAGAAAGGTTTAAAGATTTGAGAGGGGATCTTATCAATGCTTATATATACCTAAGGCACGGGTGTCAAAAGGATGGGGCCAGTCTCTTTTCAGTGGTGCCCAGTGATAGGACAAGAGGCAATGGGCACAAACTGGAACACAGGGAAGTTCCATCTAAACATAAGGAGAAACTTTACTGTGATGGTGACAGAGCACTGGAACAGGCTGCCCAGGGAGGTTGTGGAGTTTCTTTCTCTGGAGACTTTCAAAACCACCTACTCCTAAGAATTTAGCCTTTTGGTGCTGGTGCTAGGCTTAAGCAAAGGGAGTCAGCTAGTTTCTGTGTTCTCTGACTTGGCTGCCATATGATCCTCAACCATGCTTTTTATCTCAGGATTTCCACTTCATTCATGCATCAAACTGTTCTTGATGGCATGAAACAGAGCTAGTAAACCCATTCTTTGACACATGTCACATGTCACAATGTCACGTGTCCTGTGTACCCTGGCTGCCACTCACTTGTTTTGATTACTTGTGAAGGACCCTAATGTATGTTGATGTCCCTAATGCATGTTGATGTCCCTAATGCCTATGTGACTTCCACACTGTCACCTCTTCCAGAAAGGGGATGAAACTCATCAGGCCCACTGAGTAATGGTTCAGAGCCAGCAGAGAAATTATGTCATGCCTTTTGCATGATGATGATGCAAACACTTCTGACATTGTCTATAATGGAAACATCTCTCGTGTAATGGTGTCTTAGATAGTTTGTTAACAGGGAACATGTACCATTATTCTTTACTGCTTTCCAAAGCCTGCCCTCACTGAGCAGTGAGCATGAGAAAGATTAAATAGCTTTGCTAAATATACTGTCTCAATGCTAATGACCCGTTTGGCTACTTTTCAGTCATATCTCAAGCTATTCAATACTTCTCCTACAAATTCTCCCACACTTTCTTCATCATGTTTCTCTGCAAATGTGCAAAAAACTGTGCCAAGTACTAAAGTATTCACTCAAAATATCTGTGGATATTTTCTTCAACAAGTGACATATGAAGATAGAACAATGAAAAAGGAATGAAAGTGAAATAAGAGGTTAATTTTATTTGCTCAAAAATATCCATAAATTATTATTTTTTCATCCATATTCTACAGTCTTCATCACACACAGCTCCAGCTGAAGTTGCTGGGATGTTTCTCAATATTGATCTTCAGATATTTCTCAATATTCATCTTTAGAATGTGATACACAGCTAGTAAGTGCCTAAGTACACAGAAAGTTCCTTGTATTTGTCTGCAAAGTTCTATCTGCAAACCTAAGCAATGATAAACATTCCTGGGTCTGAAATCTTTGAATGAAATAGATAACCCTATATGCTGCATGCTGCGGCATGAATGCCTATGCATTTCCAAAGCTGAACTGCTGCTTTGTGATGTTCAGGGAATTGGATGGCAGAAGGTTAAATTCATAGCTAAGAGGACAGCTTTATGTGTGCTGAAATATTTGTAAGCTAGATTTTGCTGTTAATGTTTTGGGGAAAAAAAAAAAAAAAGAGATTAATAAATTGGAAACCCAAGAGTTAGGGGATACAAACAGTGGTAAAAAAGCTATCATCTGGAATCTTTTATACAACTATTCACTACACCATAGGCCAACCCTTAAGAAAGCAAAAGAAGTCATTCTATGCAGTATATATTATAATACAGTGATATAAGCAACATCATCTTAAATGATATTCTTTCATTCCAGAAGCTCCAGAATCAACTCAGGTAAACTTCTGGGTGATGTAGCTGAAGAACCATGAATGGTTTCTTTCTTAAAAATTGTGACAAAAATATGATTGCAAACATCTTTTTATACGAGGTTGCTGTAATCTGTTGCCTGAATTAAATTCCAAATAGTGAAACAATCTCATCGTAAAGACTATAAGCACATTTAAACACGCTGAGAAGAAACTCAAATATCTTATTTTTCTACATATATTTAATTTTTTGTTTTAATGTTAGCATCTATAAAATACTTCTACAGACAAAGCTTATGCTGTAAATAGACATAGAAAGTGGACACAGGTGCCAAGTCAATTTCTGGAAAACAAAGTACCTAGGAAATATTCGAGGTATTATTACTCATAGCTAATAATTGTCTTGTAGGGCTCTGTTATCATTTTCCTTAAATATCTTGAATATAAAAAGGCTCAAAAAGTACTTTTTGCATATTTTAATCCTTATTTTCCTCTAAATTATTTATTTTTTGTGAGAATTCTCACAGACATTTTCTTAAAAAGATTTCTGTCCTAGTAATGTAAAGTTGTAAGCAACTCTGCAAGTTCCATAGGAGAAAATCCTTGTTACATCTACAGAACCGTTGCTTATAGAGGCCCATGTGTGTATGAGCTCTTCCATGCACAACGGCTTGTCTGCTTTCTGCAGACAACTGCTCTCAGTTTGGTTCACAGGGATCCCTCCTGCACAGATTATCTTAATATAGGGCAGTATAAATAAAATCTTGCAGTTATCACAAACACCCAGGTGGTTGGTATGGAGAGATGTCCTATAGGAGAGAACTCGTGTGCGTGATCCGAATGTCCTGAGGGCAATTGGCCACAGTGTCTGTACATACTGTTGCAACAGCACATAGCTCTTGTGAGTGACTAAATCCGTATGAAAAATGTAAGGGTAGCTGGTCCTGCTGCTGTCCTTCTTAAATTAGATGATAAGCAGAACAGGAAAAATAGAGGTTAGAGGGAGAAGCTGAAGGAAAAGACAGGTATCAATATAAAGCCTTGTTGGCAAACGGTCGTATTACCTTCACCTTGCCAAATTGCTACGGCGAGCTGTAAGTGCCTTCCCTCTTTTCCTTCCCTACAGTGAGTTACTTACAGCTGCAGATACTAACCTGGTTATCCTGTTAGACGATGAAAGACACTGTGTATTCTCTTATTCTATTTTCTGTTTGCTATTACACGGTGTACAAAATGACTTATTACTGCTTTTCCCAGTTTGTAAATGTTATTCTCACACCTTTTTAAATAGTCCTCTAGTACTGTAATTATGAACATGTTGTCTTCGCACCATCCTGAAAAGTGGTACGTGTTACAGAGAAAAAACCCTAGCTTTCTTTTATAGGGACAGAAAAATAATATTCATTTAAGCTATGTTAAAACATTGAAGCTGACATAGCATCACAGAAGAGTAGGGGTTGGAAGGGACCTCTGGAGATCACTGAGTCCAACCCCCCTGCCAGAGCAGAGCAGGATCACCTAGGGCAGGCCGCACAGGAACAGATCTTTACTTAAAAGGCTATAGGAAGGAAGATCATGTTAGGTTGCAGAAACATTGTATTTGTGCAGAAGCTGATTTTTAAAGCCAGAAATTAATGAAATGTGTCACTGAACGCAACAGCCATGCTGTATCTAATCATTGAAGTGCTCTGCTTAAGGTATTTGATAGTGTTTCAAAATCTTACTCTTGCTCTAAAAACAATGTGAGGAGTTTAGTGTAGGTGAATGTAATTAGGCTGATAATCGGAGAATAACAAATTAAATAGGAATACTTTTTTTCTATTGTGATGCAATTTTGTTTGGGTTTTTTTGCAATTCAATCACAAAAGCCTGTAAAAGTCTGTTTTTCTGAGGGATAGGATAAATCCTAAATCAAGGAACTGTATTTTAAGAAGGTGGCACAGAACAGAGGCTTACTGTGAAGCATCTTCAAGCATCCTGAAAAACTGAATTTGATTTTGCTGAGTTCTGTTACTTTTAAGATTATCTGAGAGGATTATTTGTATTTCTAGCAAAGCTCCAGGAAGCATATAATACATGTAAAGTGGAGTTGAGATCCTGTTAATCACGCACTTAGCATCTGTGATTTTAGGACAGCACATACTTGTGTGATTTTGGCCCATCATTTGTGATTTGTTTGAGGATTCCTGAGAATAAAAAAAGCTATATATAAATTTAAGAGAATATTATCAGCTGAAGCTCTGCCAGATTCAATAGACAGAAGTAGATAAACTGAGCTTCTGTGTACCACTTGGTTGTTTTATTCTTGGAAAATAATAGATTGCAAAAAATAAAAGGAACCGATCTCAAAATTTAAGTTGCCTATGTCCTCGGTGCTCATTCAGCACTATTTTTTCAAGACAATCTTGTTTAGATGAGAAAATAAATCACATTAAATTAAATTTACACATTTTACAGAACATAACTGGTTTCTAGGTTGAAGAAAATGAACAAAAATTGCATTCTGGATTTATATTTACCATTAATAGTATTGGAATTCTGGTGTTCAACACATCAAGAACAAGTCCAGAACTAATCTCTGTAATAACATTTTCAAATGTTCTATCTGTACTTGCACAAACTCTCTCAGTGAGAATTATATCAGCAACTAAAACATGTAATTGTCTCACCAAGTAAAGAATGGAGATGGGTCTACTTAGTATGTCAGCACAACAGCCGCAGCATCATTTAGGACACTCTCTCCAATCAGGAGTTTGTACAAATCTGTATCCACATGCAGCTCATGGAACATAGCAAGGACCATCGCTGTATGGAGACAAAGCAAAGAGTCTTGAACTCTGTCAGTTCAAGAAATGAAGCAATGCTAGAACATGGGTTTGGAGAAGATGCAGTCCTACAATAAGTTAAAGGGGACCAACTGAAGTATATAAGATCTTTAAATCCAGCAAGTCTATGGTGCTTCAGCTGAGTAAGAAACTCTCCCTCTCACACAGGAAATCGCACATAGGTGAAAATGCGGCAGTGTATTTTATTGTACATAAAGGACTGTGATCTTGTGACCAAGGAGAAATAAGGGTGCTGAAAAGACTTGAGTTTTGCAATGGACTTTGTGTGTGATGAGAGTAGCAGTTTACCTATTTTAAGGAGATAATAACAGTTTTCTATCTGTTATGTATGTTCACTGAGAAACGTGCATAATAACCTTGTACCTTTTCCTGCCAGCAGCATAACCACTTTCACCTCGAGTGTAGTGTATCTGTAGTCATGGAGTCCTCTCATCCAGATCTAGTACTTGTAACCCATTTTAAGGTTCCTTTCAGCATAATTTAAGTCCCTTCCTTGTCCCTGAGTTATATGATATATTTGAATTTTAGCTTTACAATGAAACAGAAAAAAAATAGAGTGTGTTAAATTTAAATTGAAGTTGGGCACATAATTCAGACACATCCTGAAGGACATTTAGACACTTTACTCATATTCAGGTAACTAAGTCCTATGGATATTAAAGGACTCTAGCTCTTTTATGCCTCAGTTTCCTTTCCTGTAAATAGGGATCACAATCCTTCCCAAGATCCATGTAGCACTTCATAATCTCCAAATGGAGAAGGCTATCTATGTTCTGTGGTGATAATAGTATTCTAAACTGTTTGCATGGACAAAGCAGTGCTTTCTCTTTTCAAACAGAATTTAATGTAAAAGCCCAAAGTATTTGTATGGTTAAAAATTACATAAATAACTCACTGCATCACTGGTGCTCATTCCAGTACAGAACTGTACTCAATCCTCCTAGCCCAAGAATCCCAAAGATTAGGAGGGCCTCTGGGCCATGGGCCTCTGGGCGTGTTAACGTCTGACGTTTCAGTAATGAAAATTCCATACTTTGACATGACTGCTGATAATTCACACAAAAATATTATCAGGTGACTATGCTTTGTCTTAATAACATTTATTGGAACTTTAAAATCATTACTGGTAAGAATTTCTAAATGGCACTTAAAAATCTGTGTAATCAAAAAAATCAGTTTATAAACCCAAAATAGATTCTCAGTTCTCCTGTGAGATTTTATGTCAAAGTGATCTCTGTTGATGCGTTATTTTTGAAGAATTTTGGAAGTGTTATTCTACAGAAGACTATTTAGGAAATGTGGGTAGCTGAACATTTGCTGATATAACTATATTTAAATTAGCTGGTTATATTTAACCATCCTGGTAAGCTCACCCATCTATTCCCAGTGCAGTTATAGTTTTAACTAGGAAAAGACTTCTTTCTCCAGAACAGCTCAGTGGTGTAGGCAGAAGTTTTACTGGCAAAAGATGTTTTCCTGGTTCACCAATATCTATATTCAGGTTTTTACTTGATTACTAACGTTGCTTTAATGTGCTAAATATGGACCAAATTTAGGTCTCGCATTCTTTGATGTCACGGACATAACAACAGACTTGTTTTTTAAATCAACTTGCCACTTCCAGCTTTTGCTTATTAGGTAACTAGTTTGGGCTCACATTAAGAGTCCCTGCAATAATGATAGGAGGAAAAGAAAACAGTAATCAAAGTCCGGTGGAAGGTTGGTAATTAGCCAAGCCAATTAGACAAGATGCCTACACATTTCTCTCCTTCCTCTTGCCTCCTAAGAAAGCAGCTTTCTCTTCTTGCTTCCTCTCCCAACTCTAACCCCCAAAATCTTTTCAAATGGAAGTAAAATAATAAAGCAAGCAACACAGTAATTGCTGCTTCTGGGAGATACTCCACAGTTCACCCAGTTTTAAGAAGGTATCATTCATTTTAAATGATTCCCCCATTTCCAGTTGTGTTTGTTGGATCTTCTTTACAGCTCCTCTCCAACTGAAGAATTCTAGTCTCTGTTCTGTCCCTTCATTTGTCTGGCCCAAGACACGGCAAGTTTCAGCTATACCACTGCTGACGGATATTTATGTGAGCTGTTTTTAAAGAACTGAAGTGATGCTCGTTCCACAAATCCCAAGGGAGACTAACCTGCTCTTCAGTATTCATATAATTTATAAATGCAGTTATTCCTGAATGTCTAACCTAAATCTCCCCTTCTGCTCTTTAAGTCTGTAATTTCCATTCCTACACTAATGAGACACGAATAATTTGTCACATTTATTATTCCGTTTTTCTTTCCAGCAACATTTTGCCTATTCAAAGACTCATTTCAGACACCTTCCTAAACTTTCTCATTTCTTTCAATCTCCTCTTTTCAGTAACGTTTTCCAGGCCTCTAATAATTTCTTATCAGTCCCTATCTTTCTTGAAATACAGTGCCCCAAATCAGATCCAGGTACTGTAGTTTACACTTGCTGTCAAGAAATAGAGTGAAAAGATGCCGTAGAACACATCAATAGATCCTGTTTACCCTTTTTTTGCCATCTATTTGTACTGATGAGTCATTTTCAGGCTGTAACCTTTAAACCCTTTTCAGCAATGAATGTTCAATTCTTATCTTCTGTCTATGAAGCTTATTATTTCTAAGTGTAGCATTTATCCGTGTTGGTTTTAAATGATTGCAAGATTCATATTGAGTTCTCTGTCCTTCAAAACGTTTGCGATCTCCTCTCAGCATACTATTACACATTAAAGAATCATCCTCTATTGCGTGTAGCAACTCGTTAATGAAAAGGTTAAATAGTACTTCCCTAAGAACAGAGAACTGCATAAGCTTTAGCACATCCACCCCATTTAAGAGTTCAGTAAAACATTCTCTCCTTGTTTTGCCAACCAGCATCTAGTCATTTCCTTAAGACCACATTTGCCCTCATTTATTACAAGAATCTACGGATATAGTTCAGGATGGGCATATTAAAAGGGACGTGATACTCTGCTATGGAAGAAGGTTAATTGAAATTATTCTCTGGATAGAATCATGTGAATAGCCATAATTATCTAAAGTAGTCACATCATGTTTTGTCTCATGGATGACTTTAACATTCAAGGGAATTAATTTGAAAATTTAGAATTTACTATCATATACCCCAGTTATGTATCTAATCCGTGAGAACTTTCTAGATACTACATGGCAGTAAGTATGGCCTCTGCCTTTCTGAAGGCACATTTGAGGAAGGAGGGCTTGGTTTTTGTGTGGTAACTACTCAAAGACTTGTATAATTCATTAGATACAATATGTATTATAAAAATACTAAACTACTTTTCATACAAGTACATTGCATCTCTTATTCCAATCTAAGCTTACGAGGACAGAGATTAGAGATAGGTAAAAAACAGATGCCTAGAAGGACAGGTAATAGGGGGACAGCAAACAAACATCTGTGGCAGTAGAATGACACAAATAGAAATAACCTGTATCAGAGCTCCTGACTCACGAAGGGTTGCAAACTTTATTAAAAAATACACTGATGTGAAGCATGAAATCATGAAGCATCTAAGTTTTTCACAGTACTTGTGCAACAGAAATCTGATTCACTTCTTCCTTGACTTCATGGACTGAGGTAACATCTGTTGGATTTTAAGCGTAGCATGATTTTGGTTGTACCCAAGTCAGAACAAGTGTCTGTACAGCTGGTTTGTGAAGGGTATCCTTTGATATATGTAGAAACAAATTGGCTTGTTATTAATCCCTGTCAAAACTGTGTATGACTGAAATCCCAGCAAACTACAGTCCCTAAGCTAACTGTATCTGATACTTTGCTGTTACATTTGAAAAGAATAAGGCAGCTCAGAAAATAAATGAGACCCTTATATAAAGTACTGGTATTATTGTACCTCAGTCTGCTGACTAGAACTATTAATATATTTCATAGTTGATGAGCCTAAATACTTTTAGGAGGACAGAATCAAATGGGAACAAAATAAGATGAGAGAAATTTTACTTACATTTCCTATCCATTTTTCTCTAAAAATAACAATTCATATTTTAATTATAGTCCCCTTTCCCTACTAATCTGTCATGTCACTCACAGATTAGTGCAGTGGTGAATAAGAAGAAAGCATGAAAATATTTAAATTAACAACACATTTATAATCAGTCTTCTATAACCAGTGCATAAAATGTATTACCTTGCTGTATTTCTAAATTATGCTTCTTAATGCAAAATATTTTTATTTTATGAGAAACAGAAACTGTTCTTTCTGATAAATATCCAATTTTATCAATAACAACAACAATGCAACTCACATCTTCAGTTCAGCTGTAACCATAGTAACTTCAAATAGAGAAAAGCCTTGTGATTATCAATAGGACCAAAAGTAAGGGAGTTCTTATAGCTCAGAAATAGCTGTGCTTCAGCAAACTTTGTGAAGATAGATCTATTTTCTATGCCTGAAATGTCAAAAGTTAAAAAAAAGCAGTGGTAGAGATACATGAAATGTCTTTGGATTGGAAGGTCATTGCAGAGAATGTGTTAATAACAACACCTAAGACAAACTGCAGAAGTTGCAGTTTTTCAGTTATTTTTTGGTGGCTAAGGTGGAGGTCAGATCTTTTCATTCCTGTGCCAGTTTTGTTCTGTCATTCACCTTAGTCCATTACAAGCACTGGTACCCTGAAGCAGCCTGTTGCATCTTTTAAATACCTCCAGGGTTGGTGACTCTACTACTACCCTGGGCAGCCTGTTCCAGGGCTTTAAAAGACTTTCAGTGAAGTGTTTCCTAATATCCAATCTACACCTACCCTGGCACCACTTAAGACCATTTCCTCTTGTCTTATGACTCGTTACTTGGGAGAACAGACTGACTCCCACCTTGCTATAATCTCCTTTCAGGGAGTTGTAGAGAGAGAGTAGGTGTCCCTTCAAGCCTCCTTTTCTGCAAGCTAAACAAACCTAATTCCCTCAGCCACTCCTCAGAAGACTTGTGCTCCAGACCCTTCCCCACATTCATTCCCCTTCTTCGGACATGCTCTAGCATGTCAGTATCCTTCTTGTAGTGAGGGGTCCAAAAGTGAACCCAGTATTCGAGGTGTGGCCTCACCAGTGCCATGTACAGTTGGACGATCACTTCCCTAGTCCTGCTGGCCATGTTATTTATGATAGAAGGCAGGATGCCACTGGCCTTTTTGGCAACCTGGGCACAGTTCTGACGTATATTCTGGCTGTCGACCAGAACCCCCAGCTCCTTTTCTGTCAGTTTCCAGGTTGGTGTGGTGAGCACCACTTGGATTATTTCTACTCCCTGTCCCTGTCTTCCAGATCAGGGAGATTGGCACTCAGAGAACAGCTGGTCTTACTTTTAAAGACTGAGGCAAAGAAGGTGGTCAGTACCTGACCTCATCCTTGGTCACTTCCCCTCGCATCCAATAGAGGATGGAGATTCTCCTTAGTCCTCCTTTTGCTGTTAATGTGTTTATAGAAACATTTTTAATTGTCTTTTATGTCAATGGCCAGATTAAGTTCTAATTGGGCTTTGACCTTTCTAGTTTTCTCCCTGTATAGCCTCACAAAATCTTTGTAGTCTTCCTGAGTCACCTGCCCCTTCTTTCACAGGCCACAGGCTTTCTTTTTCTTCCTGAGATCCAGCCAGTGGTCTCACTTCAGACAGGCTGGTCATCTTCCCCACTGGTTCATCTTATGGTACACTGGGCTGGCCTGCTCCGGTGCCTTAAAGATTTCCTTCCTGAATGTCCAGCCTTCCTGGACATCTTTGCCCTTCAGTACTGCATTCCAAGGGACTCTGTCAACCAGTCTCCTAATCAGGTCAAAGTCTGCCCTCTGGAAGTCCAAGGTGGCAGTTCTGCTGACCCTTCTCCTTACTTCCCCAAGAATTGAGAACTCTACTATTTCATAATCACTATGCCCAAGATGGCCTCCAGCCTTCACATCACCCACATGTCCTTCTCTGTGAAGAACAGGTTCAGGTGGCTGCTCACCAGCTGTGTCAGGAAGTTACCTTCTACACACTCCAAGAACCTCTTGGACTGTTTTCTCTGTGCTGTACTGTATTTCCAGCAGACATCTGTTAAGTTGAAAACCCCCATGAGAACAAGTGGTAGTGATTGTGAGACCTCTCCCAACTGCATATAGAAGATTTCATCTGCTTCTTGATCCTGGCAGGGTGGTCTACAACAAACTCCCACCATGATGTCTGCCTTGTTGGCCTTCCCCCTGATTCTTACCCATAAACACTCAACCCTGTCATCACCATCATTAGGCTGAAGGCGATCAAAGCACCCCCTAACATACCGGGCCACTGCACCACCTCTCCTTCCCGGCCTTCTGAAGAGCTTACAGCCATCCAACGCAGCACTGCAGTTGTGTGAATCATTCCACCATGTTTCCGTGATGGCAGCTACATCATGGTTTTCTCTCTGCGCAGTGGCTTCCAGCTCTTCCTGTTTGTTGCCCATGTTGTGTGCACCAGTGTAGACGCACTTTGGTGGGGCTGTTGATTCCATCACCTTCTTGGGGGGAGAAGGCCTAATTCCTACCTGACCATTCCCAGACGCTGCCATGATTTCTAGCCCACCAATATCCCTTCTGCCTTTGCTATCTCATGGTACTCCATCCCCTACCTCCACTGGGATGGCAGACCGAAGGAACCTCACTAGCATACCATCCCACAAACATCGATGTCCTTCCCACAGGCTTGTCTCCAGCAAATCTGGTTTTATCCATTTCCCCATTGAAAACTAGTTTGAAGCTCTTTCAATGAGCCCTGACAACTGTGCAAAAATCCTTTTGCTCCTTTGAGACAGGCGTACCCCGTCTGTCACCAGCAGGCCTGGTGTTGTGTAATATCACAAATAAGGAACTCGCTCAAAACAACTTCTGTCAAGTCAACAAATCAGTTTTTAACATCTTTTGAGACCTAATTGCTTTCCACAGCCAAGGGAAATTAAATCCCTTTCTGAAATAAGCCTAGAATCCTACACTGTGAAGAATTAAATGAAAACTTAGGTAGCAAATCTGACAGGAATTAATTTTCATCTTAGGACAGTAATTTATTATTCTACTTCTGTAACACAACATTTTACCAGAGATTTCTTTATTTTAAAAAAGTTAAATATCCCATATAAAATCATTGGAGTGATTATACGCCCTGGTATGTATCAGTGGTCCAGGGGACCATATTTTAACTGATGTTGGAATGCCAGTGAGCTCCTTACAGGGCTTGCAATTATAATTCACTAGAAAATCCTATAACACAACTAAATATTTTCTGCAATGTTTACAATTTAATTAATTCTCTTTAAGTCTTTGAGGGACTGAAATTTACAGAAAAGATTAATAAAACCATGAAACAGTTTAGAATACTCTGAGGGAGCAAGACAGGACACTAAAAATGTCTTGGACATGAACAGACACTCTGTATAAGTGGAAGAGTAGTTACAAATGGTATTAATGAGTTTGTCACACTAAAAGTAGTTTTCTCAACCACAGTGTTACCTTTTAAAGGCTATTTAAAAATCTGGCAAAAATAATCCTTGTTACCTCTTATTCCTTTCAGTGAAAGAGGAGTTTCTCCTTTCCCCCCATCCCCACCCCCCTGCTTGTTTCACACTAATCAGTGGTGATTTAATACTATTATAAGAAAAATCAGTGCAATTGTCTTATATATTTCTCCATGTTGGTTTGTGAAACTGAATAGTATTGGACTGGAAAATGGGAAAAGAAACTAAGTTAACTGCAAACATCTATTCATAGCACAACCAAGAAATGAATTTGGAAGCTGTAAACAAACTTTTATTCCATAAGCAATTTATTTTTCTAGGTTTTCTTTGTACTTTCAATTTCTGTATTTTTCTTTTGCTCTGAGGAAAGGCTTCAGTCGTGTGGTGAATCTTATTAAAGTAATTGGGCAATTTTATAAGTAAGTGGCAGCATATTGGATGTTTGGATTAATTTAAGAATAACAACTTGATGCAGCTTTTACAGCAATCTTGCAACAACTGTTTTTCTGGAAATAAATTGTTTTACATCATATTTTTAAGACATCAAAGTGATAAATTACAAGCTCAAAGTCTTTTGTTAAATATCAAGCATTCATTTAAAGAATGGAACGAATTTGTAGAACATTGCTTTTTGTCATTTCTTTTAATAGCCATGAATTGGAAAGATTTATTCATAAGTTTCTCAGAGAAGCTTCTCAAGGATAGTTAACAGTAATGTAGCATGTCATGTGCATTAAAAAATGCTTTCTGTTCCACTTCCTGCAACGGCTCAACTGAAAATTTTGCAAAAATCCAACGTTGCAGACTTTGTCTCTTTGTAGATAACATAGAAAAAAAATCCCCTTTCCACCTCCTCTTTCACTATTATTCCACAGGTGCAAAAAGCAGTCTTTTCCTTTTAATATCAGAGTACTCTTTTAACATTTTCAACATAACAAAACCTGGACAAATGTTTGAAACCTAAGCTAACTTTGAGGTTAGCCCTGTTTTGATTAGGAGGTTGGACTAGAAGACCTACACATGTCCCTTCAAATGTAGATAATTCCTAATTCTGTAATTCCAAAATTCACTGAGTCTGTTTCCCAGATTTGGCTATTTACTGTAACTTTAGACTTTCAATCTCAGATCTGCAAATTCAAGCCAACCTTTTGATACCTATCTTTCTAGAGTTGTATTTTATCAGGAAAGACTGCATTCAAATTGTAAACTGATACCTTATAAACAATATTTATATGGACAAATCTGAAAGCTATGTTCTCCATTAAACTGGGTTAGAGCACACGTGAATGCAGTTTCTGAATTACTAACCATGAGGCTGCAGCGTTGCAGCAGTTCTCACATCAACAACGGACAGGTAGGTGTCCTGAAGACTGGGGAACGTTTTTCCAGTCTCCCCAGAAACCTTATTTATAAAGCCTGTGATCTAAACATAGGTAAACCAGTTACTAAAACAAACACAAGGGATCTCTGGAACCAGTCTGAGTTATTATTATCAGAATATTAGACATTTAGCAGCTATGGGACTAAAACAATCAAGAATAGAGGCTTTGACCATTTCTATGGCACATGCAGTCATGATGTTCCTATTCACTCTTCCGATTTTTTTAAAAAATAATTTATTTTAAGTGGCTACCTGGATCTGTGGCAGACATCAGTAATCCAAAAAATAAACCGCCAGTGAAATGGAATTCCTGTCCTTTTAACTGGCTGATGTGTATGTACCATGGCTTTCACAAAACCACATGTTATCAACCTGTCGGGGGAAAGATAAGACAGGCATTCAGGCAGAGTATATAACACTTAATGCCTAATTTACAGTATTAAGCGGATTCTTATTATCTTCAGCTTTTTTTAGATAATGTATCACATGAATACTGAACATAAGCTGCTATCATATAAAAAATCTATTTTCTATTCAACTAAATATTCTATTGAAATGTCACAGAAAATTCCAAAGCAGAGACTTTTCTGAATAGTTGTCATCTGCTGGTAGCAGAGGCCAGTGCTTTTAGCTGCTTATTTTTCAAAAGGAAAGAAAATATAAGCTTAACGAGACATTATTAAGAATAATTTGTCTAATGTTGTAGAACATTTAAACAAAGGCAGTTCTACTATCAGCTCTGTGACTTTGTTATTTCTAAATTAATTGTTTTCTTCTGTTGGCTTTTAAATTTTGTCTGTATTCAAAGTTCCAGATAAAGTCTCCAAATGAGACAGATATTTAACAACACACAGGGACAGTCAGGCAACAAACTCACAGTTCAAAACGCACTGCTACGCCCTCACTAGTTTCACAGGAAAAATTATCCAGTGATGTACGTAACTAGGTAATGCTGTCTGAGATACATTTTCTAACAATAATACTAAAATATCTTGGAAAAAAATGAATTTGGTTATTGTTAGAACCTGTTGTAGCTTTTTAATTTTTGTACATTTCCAATCCAGTTAATAAAAACCCCATTGCTTTCAATTCCTTTTCCATAAAAACAACACATGAATTGAGAACTGTGTTCTTCAAACTACAGACTTTAAAAAACCCATTTAAGTAGAGCTCCATGCATTCACATACCTAGTTACCTTTTGCCTACATCCATACTAGATGTTTCTGAAGTTGCATAGGTACAGATCTGAGTGACCAAAAAAATACTACTAAATAAACAGCTTGAGAGTTAATTACAATTTGTTTTCAGATACTTCAGCAAGCTGTAGATTTTCTGAAGTATATGAACCTTATTACATTAAGAGGGAAGCAGATAGGTCACCACAGAATTCCCCAATGGTCCTAAGTATTTGTGCATGCCTTTGCATAAGATGCCTTGAAAACAGTTAGCCACTAATTGTTCTGTCACAATGTATTCATCTGTGGGTTTCCTTGATTGATGAGCTCACTTTCCCAAAGAATAATTATTTAAGACTGCAGAGAAGTTAGTCTTTTTATCCACAGCACAAATATGTTTTGCCCCAAGATACTCTTCCGTCTCCGTTAAAAATACCTTAAAATAATAAATGACATTGTTTTGAGTATCTAGCAAATTTAGTCATGATAATTCTTTAAATATCCACTGTAGACATCATCCAGGTTTTTAGCAATTTTTCCTATTTTTTAGTATGTCTCTGCTTACTGTCTGTACAAAGTTGCAGATGAACTGGACACAATTGGATTCAGGAGTCTTTCACTGGCATAGGAGGTCTAAGGTTGCTATAAAGTTTAGTCCAGTAGAAGACTTACAGAACCTGGTCTTAGTTCACATACCACTGAATTCTTGGTTGCACTAAAAAGGGAAATGATACTGAAGACCAGACTAAATAGTGGTGCCAATTTAATCTCTGATATATTAATCCTTATCCAGCCTATGAGTCAGAACAGGCAGGATGCAGGAACAACCACAAAACCACAGATGAAAGGTAAAGACTGGATTTATTCTCCTTACCTCATGAGCTATCTCCCCAGCAGCACCTGGGCTGAGACACGCAGGCAGGGACACAGGTACCGTGGAGCTCCATCCTTGCTAGAGAGAGCAAAAGCTTTTGAACCTTCTGCTTTCTCTTGTGTATCGGGATTCTTCCTGGTGAAGCTTTCCACTGTGCAGGAATCTTTCCCACAGGAGGGCAGGAATCTCAAGCATGTTCAGTTAGGTGCCTCTGAGTCCTTCACAGAGCTGTGTTATCTAAACACAGATATTGTACTTGTCAAGCACACAAAGCTGAGCAACAATTGGAGTGGTAGATGTGGGGTTTTCCATCACCTCAGCTGCAACGTCCCTCTCGCCAATCTTCAATTTTTTACCCACGTCCAGGAAATTCAGAAGATTATGTTTGGTTTGAGGGTTTTCTTTTCTTTTTTTTTTCTTTTTTCTTTTTTTTTTTTTTAATTCATGAACTACTTAATACATTTTGGTAATGCTAAAATGGCAAACGTCCAATTTTTCAAACGTAAACCCAGCTAAGTGCAGACATACTTTTGGATTATGTGAGAAACTGCCAGCTTAAATAAACCACAAGAATCTGTACTTGTACCTCCTCCATCTAACACATATGAAAACATGCAAAGAAATAATTTCCTGGTTTATATTAACTTTTAAAACATACCAGTTTGTCTTTTCTTTAAAAGCTGTATCTTTTTAACGAAGGTAATGCACTAAAGCGATCATTAATAATCATTTATCAGTGATTTCTTATCAGACAAACCCATACAAAATGCACCCCCACTTCGCTTTAACTTTAAAATAACTTTAAACCAGAAATAATTTATTTCAATTATAATTTTCTGATCATCTCAAGATTTGGTTTCTTGTCACCTTCTGCAAACTGCAGAAAAAGTTCATCCAAAGGCAGTTTTGAAAACTAGAAATGAAAGGGCAATTCTGATCTGGAGTAAGTTCTCTGACGGTTGTAAAATTAGCAGAACTATGGCATTTTATATGAGCCAAGTGTTTTTCTCTCAGGAAAATAATTTATCATAATACAGGATATACTCACACATCCACTAAAAAAAGGGAATTTACCTTATTGTATTTCTCTACATATATCACAAGCTGAGTATGTAATATGTTTAGTAATTTTAAATTCACATTTGAAACAAAATTGCTTTTGTTATCTTGCACATGAAATCAGGTCCTGTTCTCAGTTTTATAGATTAGAACTAAGAGAAATTCAAATTCTAAATCATAGTAGTTACTCTGCATTTTAGACTATTCAAACTGAGATCAGATTGTGTATTCTAGTTTGTAATTTTTTTTTATTCAAAAATATCACTCTAGTTTTATCATTATCTTCAGTGACAGGGATTAGAGTGAAACATGTTTCACTATATATAACATATAGTGAAATTTAAGCAATAGAGCATTTTTTCTATAAGAAACATTAATATCAACTCTTTGTAGAGTACTAGTTGATGACTTATTGAGAAGTTGGCTCTCAGCTGGATACCTGAGCTCCCAACAATAGTGATATTAAGCATCATCCAGTGCTACACCATACAACTGTACTTAATGGAAATGCAATGAGGAAATCATGCCCCAGTGAGAGCAGGACATTAATCCCCAGGAAACACCCTGCACTGATGCCCCTATCACTATTATAAACTAGAATGGAAAAAAAGTAGACTTAATAGATTTTTTTAGGACTGCTGTCATTTCATTATATACATTCAGGTTATTTTTAGCAAGTTTCTGCAAATCTGCTTGTTTTGTTCATCTTCAACAGTACATTTATTGTGTATGTTAAAAAAATAACAAAAATATCAGTGACACTGAATTTCCTCCAGAATGCTCCTGTCCCACTAGAGTGCATTCCAACCCAGTACTCACTGTTGACAGAGGGTAGGCTATGGACATAAATCAAGTTACCAATACTGGTAGCTCTGAATCTCTTTAGTAGGATGGTACCTCCATCCTTCCGATTCCTGTCTGTGAAATCATCTTTTTTACTTTATTTATCACTTTTGTACTAATCTAGAATACTGAATTTTTTTTTCCTTCCCCTTAGAATATCAGAACTGAGATCTTCAAGGTTGCATAAAGGAAATAGAAGCTGAGCTCAAATCAGTGTAACCCTAATTTCCAATGTGGCTTTGAAAATCTTAACTTTAAAATACATCTGCAAAGTCGTTTAATTTTATATACTTCTAGAAATCTTGGTTTTAATATATATTGTGAGTTCTTCAGGGAGCTGTCTGGCTGATGTCATGATGTCAGGTCATAGGCTGGATTTGATGATCTTGGAGGTCTATTCCAGCCTCAGAAATTGTGTGTGTTAAAGTGGTTGCCCCTTAAATCATGGGACCTTTTCCTCTGTGTTCTACATGAACTTCTCTGGTAATAAACATTATAAAATAACTGCCATTTTCTGTATATGACTGGATTTTGCATTTATACTGCAAAGTGTGCATCATTTAGCCACTTGAGAGAGTGTTCCGTTATATTCCCAAAATGAAGTAGCAAGTAGTATTCTGTGGAACAAAAAGAAGGAGGCACAGATGTGTAAAAGGACTTCAACAGGAGAGTTTTGCTCTATGTTAAAAATCTGAATCCTCAGAGCTGTTGCCTTAGAGCCCTACAACACTTAATTTTCAACCATAAAGCCTCTTAACTCCTAACAGGTCTTTTTTGGGGGACTTGTCCAGCAGTATGTAATGCATGTACTGGTTGTCTAAAAATTCTTCGGGATTCACAAACTAGTGAATGACCTCTCTTCCCAGTGAGGTCTGTTAGAGACATGCTGAGACCTGGCCTTCACAAAACCCAAAGCTGAACGAAAAAGAGGTGTTTTAATTTCACCGTTCCTTTTCATTCAGCTCTAATAGTGCGAGACATGTGAGCCTCATTAAAAACCCTGCTTCACCTTCATTTTTCCTAGACACTAAGAACATGCCAAAGAGAGACTTTAGTCTCTCCTTCCCAGGGCCTACAAGTTCCTCCACCTTGCTTATCATTAGCCATTATTCATTAAACTATTCACAGTTGGAAACTGCATGAATGTGAAAGTCTGATGTGGTATCAGGTGATTTGAGTTCTTATCCTGGGTGATTGAAGTCTTGAGCTTGAGCTGTGCTTTGAAGTCTAATTCTTTTCCTCTCTGTCCCCTTAGCTTTGTGTAAGTAACTTGAAGCTGTGGATTCTGCGAGATGACAAAGTGTCCCAAACTATGTAGGGGTTTTTTTTGCATCTAAGAATAGATGATTATTCAAGATGCTACAATCAGTACAGTGCAGGGAGTTGGTTTGAGGTTACCCTACCTCCTTATTAACTTCTTATTGTCATAAATAAATATGCAAATTCAGCCATTTGTGTGATCAGAAACTAGGTGATTAGAAACACACTTTAGCAAGAAACAGCAAGTAAATTGTTCAGTAATAAACAGTTGCTGAAGACTTCTTAATTGGTTCTTAGTTGGACTTAGTGATGGTTTGGTTCTGTAAATAGTATATGTGAGTAACTGATTTGGGCTTGGATTTGGAACATTAATAAAGTAATACAACAGAAGAATAAAATTGAGATCAGCTTTGCTGCAGGAGAGCTGACATTTTCTACACCCAAGTATGGGGTTTTTTTGAAAGTGGGTGTAGGAGCAAATCAACCTAGGACAAGTATTTTGCCACTTCAACAGGAAAAGGAAAAAAAAAAACCCAGTAATGTAATGAAACACAGGAGAATTCAGAATTTTCCAAATTATGCAAGTCTGGCAGTTACAAAGTGCCTCATCTCTAAAAAATGTTACATACAGTGCTGTCATCACACAGTTGAGGAGATACCATATAAATATTTGACTTGCTGAAGTAGGAAACATCTTCTGGGAAACTGAGCTTTAACTACCATAATTTCCTGTATGAATCCCCAAGTAGAACACATAAAATCTCAGTACAAATAAACTTTAAACTGACAAAAAAAAAAAAAAAAAAAAAAACCAAAGTAAATAACAGACATTGAAGAACCAGAATAAAAACTCTGTGAGGCTTTAATGATTCTGAGAATTGGATTGTCCTTACTTTTTTTTGAATCTGGACTGAATTAAAGCTTGCCTGTGTGCAAAAAGGCAGAAGAATCTCCATATGTAAAAGATACAGATTTTTTACTACCACAGTTCTGCTGCTACTAACCTTTTATTGCCATACATTAAAGAAAGGAGCTGGAAATCATGTTGGCTGGCTGGGTACTGCTGGAAGTTTACACTGAATTTATTTATAAGGCTGCTGTCTAGAAGGCTACTCTGGGATGGGGATATTCTTGAAGTAGCTGCTGTTTAAATGTAGAGGGGGGAAAAAAAAAGAGCCTTCTCCTAAGGACCTTATCAAGTAATTACTACACAAGAAACTAAATACTCAGGAAGAGCTTTAGATGCAGCCCAACAGAAGCCTGGGTTTTGCAAGAGTTTCCTTTAGCAACAGCTGGTTTTAAGGGATCTACAAAGAGACAGTGAAATTACTTTGGGGGTTTTTGGAAGCTCTTGTCACAGATTTCTAAACAATAAAAAATTATTCAGCATACTGCTAGTAGTAGAGATAATTTGTAAAGTAGAGGCAAGCAGGGTATGAGTGATACAAAACAGAATGGCAAGGCTGGGGGAAAGAGGCAAAGAAAGAAGCTGCCAAGGGATTGGGAGGAGGGTTTTAGTGGCAGCATTATGAATAGCCACAAATAGGACCAGAACACTTCTGTGAAGGAAAAAGATACTGGAGTCATCACGACAGAAGTGTTGAAAGTTTGGCAAGATTTTAGCCATGTAAGCCATATAAGACATGTCAGTCAGCAGCATACCTGACATCTAAACATGTAGTGCTACATCTAGTAGTTTAAATACAAAAATTAGACATCTAGAAGTCTGAGAATCTCTGTGTACACAGGAAAAGAAACCCATCCAACCTTTAACAAGTGTATTAAGTTTGGTTTTATTTTGTAAACAGCATCCTTGTTATAACAAACACGGATGGAGGAGAATGACAAGCTTTCTTGTCCTCAGGCTAGCTCCTGTTTCTAGGGATGTAAGAGTATTTATGTGCAGTGTTGTTCATTGGTCAAGTGAAAACCACATTTTTTAAATATTTTTGGAAAAGAAAGTTACAAATTAACTGACTGACAGGCATAGAGATAGGTCTAATGTGGCATGAAACTAGTGTGACAAACTTTCAGAAATGGGAACTTTCTAGGCCAGCAAATAACTTCTCAGGGTGAAAGTATTTGTCCTGATATGATTCAGAATGATTTAGCAGGACACAAGCTTCAAAGCACTTACTTAACTTGTGGCAAACATGGTATCTCCTGCTTATACTGCTATCCCTAATTTGTGTGCTGGATAGAAATATTCTTTTAATACCTTAGATATAGCAGCAAAGTCCTAAAGAAGTCCACTTTTTGCTAACATATTTTTATTTCAAAACACTCTTATTTAACAGTTTTGTTGCTTCAGAAGCTTTATTAATAAAACACTGACTTGTATCAGTGTCCTATAAAGAAGCCGAGTCTGCAGTTACATGTTTCCAGTATTATAACAATTCTCTCTTCCCCAGAGTGATGACATTACTGTGTGATACAGATTACATTGTTCACGTGTAGGTACACGAACATTTTAATCAGATATTCACAGAGTGTTGTTGGTTCTGCTCCACAGAACATAGCTCTTTCTTCACTGGAGTTTTGTCATTTTTATATCAAAATGCATCAAATACACATCTGTTAAAACAATTCTTTAATTCTGGCTATTATGATGACAATGTTCTTTTTCTCTGATGCCACTAAATGTCTATGGCAAAGATAGATCAGTTAGTTACTATACCTGAGGAGCACTGGGAATGGGGGAAGGGTGAATACTGGACAGCTAGGTGGAAATAAGAGGACTGGTGTTTCTCCATTCACTCTCCATTCCAGTCCCTACTCCTCAGGCAGCCTCAGGGAGGGGTATATGCCATTGACTGGCCTGAAAGAAGGCCTCAAAAGCTTCCCCCTGATTGGTTGCCAAAAATATCCATCTTCAGCATCAAGAGGACTTTAAACTAACTTGCTCCAGCCTTTTCACAGAAAACCCCTTGGAGCAAAGACATTGCACATTAGGTAACTGCTCTTTGTGGAGAGTGTGAGGGCTGAGATTAGAGAATTCATTCCCTAATCCTCTGCTTTTAAATTTGTTTAAAAGCAACTGACAAATTCAAAGTAAATGAATGACAATGGAAATGAAAACCTCCTGTCCATGTTACTAAGAATATACAAGATATTCAGAGTGCATTCTGCTTTTTGTCAAATCTGGACCATACCAGAGTGATCCATAAACTTCTGCCTCACACACATTAACCCTATAAAATTCCTACGTGCAAATTCTTTTTTTCTTATTACAACGGAGTTCCTACTGCACAAACCCCAACCACACAGCAGTACCTTCTGTGGCTCTGTGCTATCCCCGTGACTCTCACTGACAACAACCAAGGATGGGTCCTGTTTAAGCTTAGGAGTTGCCAGGAATTTGATTACTTATTGCTAGTAGAAAGCAGTAGGTGGAAGTTATTGTTTATTCCTTCTGGTTTGTAGTATATACACCTATGGGATCCTGTAGGATATATGATTGAACCTCCAACATAAATATACAGATGTGTCAAGATCTACTTCTGCCTCTCCAGTTTTTCATTTCCTTTCCTCTGAAGAAAGGAAATAACCTTCTAAAGAATTGCAAAACAACCTTCTAAAGAATTGCATTTTATTTTACTAGCGCTACGATCCAATTAAGACTTAGAGAGGCACAAGTCTGACGTATTTAGGAGAGTTTTACCACAGCATTTCTGAACGGTTTGTGGAATTAACATCTCTAGGACAGATTGATTCAATGAATCTTGTGACAGACACCTCTCTAAACTCCGAGGCCTCCACATGCCCAGTTCCAGGACATGCTATTCCCATTACAGGGTCTTCATAATGGTTGTGTGTCTTGTTTAACAAAAAAGATTTCCGATTCTACAGGATGAGGTTTGACAGTCTTTAAAATCTAAAGCCACTACTGTAGCTTTTCACTGAAATGATTAGAGTGGAAAATTGCCTGAAATGTTTCCTGGGTGAGGCAAATGAATGATAATTAAATTGATTAAATGGAAATGCAGTTGTGAGGTATTGGCTGCTTCCACATGGAAACTTTACTTTGTAAATACACGAGAATAAATGGCTTTGGTGAGTAAAGACTGAGATATTTGTATAAAAGATTTTGACTGTGGAACATCTCTAACATAGTGACAGTGGATTACAGGGGGCACAATTCTTATATGTGTATGTAAAAATATCAAACCAGGGGACAAACAATTTTTGCCTAACTCATGGGAATTACATATCAAATTAAATGCAAACGTGAATAAGGCAAGTATATTGGATTTTGCTAGCTGCAAATAACACTAACATACTGTGTCGTGTCTCCGTTTCTTCACTTGCTCAGATTGGGTATCACTCCTAAACATTGACTCCTGTCAATAGAGTGCAAATGCAGAGTAACTGCATGAGTGACTTTGGACTTAGATCACTATTCACTGGGCACAGCTGTCAGTTCCTGACACAGTCCTGAATACGTTTTGTACATTTTATTGACCCCTGAGTATTGAAAAAGCTTGTAGAAAGGGTCCCCTTTTCTTTCCTAGGCATGAACAATTCTGTCAGATGAATCGTATAAACATTTTCCTTTCAGTAAAACAAATCCATGTGATACAGTGCTTTATAAGACATGGTGTTTACCAGCATAAATTAACTGCTAATATAAAGGAGGAAAGTAAACTGAACTTCCTTTGCAGGAAAGAGCTGATTATTTCATCGCAAGTTACACTTTTTTGGGTTTTTTTCATCAAGTCTATGGCAACTGATTGAATGATATTTTCCCTTTACGTGGTGTATTAGGGCTCCTTCAGCTGAACCAAGGGCTATCAAGGAGTGAGCAGGGTTGGAACTTAGGAGTAATAAATGATCTGTCCTCACCTCTAGCACGTCCAATGCTCACATGAGCAGTTTGACAGTGGGCCAGTTTTGTGCTGTTCCAGCCACCTTCTTTTTCTATAGAGACCTTTAACCTGGCCAGGCTACAATACTGTGCTGGGTGATGGCAACAAAGAGGCTGTATATCAGACCTAAGAACTGCCTACCAAGCTTAAACTGACCTTAAATTTCCAGGTTCGTGAAGGCAGAACACCACCACTGACTGATAGAAAAGCAGGTGCAATTTACTTAGATTCAGGGTAAATTTATAAATATGTGTCACATTGTACAGTTCTGTTTGCATCAGAACGGAGTAGTTGTTCATAGTGCCTATCACCCCAGTAAAGTATGTAGAACAGGGAATGAGAAATACAGCCTACAGTCAAAACTGCAGGGGAAATCTGGGTGAGAAAAATGCAATGTATTTATTACAGCTAAGGCTAGTAAGGACATTGGAGCAAATGTCAGTATTCAGGGGAGAATGTACGACAGGATACCTGCATTATTCAGAGTTTTACAGTTCTTCTAGAAGCACAGTTACCTTTGCATGTTGTGCATCTCTAGCCTATTAGAGGAAGGAGTATTGCTGAACCACTGACACTGCTGTATTGTTTCATCATTCCAAATTCTCACCACAGCCTTCTACTGCTGTGGGCCAGGAGATGGGTGGAGTTGAGAGGCTGTGTAGTAATGCACTGCAATCAGAGACAGATTTGAGAAGAGGCTGGAAAAATATTTTTCCAGCAATAGGACTGATTAGACATTCACAGCTAGAGCTGAAACACTGTAGAAATGTGAATAAATCTGTTCTCTATAATGGCAGCAATTACTGCTTTGCTTCATCCTATAGCTGGATCAAAGCAGAGAGAAAAGGACTGATATTGCTGCACACCAGAATTTCTCCTTCGTTATTTCTATGCTCCCAGGTTTTTATGTATACTGGCAAAGTACCCAAGAATGCACAGCAGAATAGCCTTTTAGGGATGGAATCATGAGCTATATGGTCTAATAGCTCTTTCCTTGCTCTAATTTCTGTGCTTCCATGACCTACTCCTTTATTTCACCACTTCAGAGAGAGATTATATTCCTAAAAGAGAAAGAGTGATGAACATTCCCTTCTTGGGAGGACACTGATACAAATTAACTGATATTCCATCACTGAGCATTGCCTATTACAAACAATGGTAACTTTTGATATTTTATGGCAGCTACAGCCAAATTTGTTTAACACACAAACACAGTTTTACAGAGTATCTGTTTAGACTTCACTGTAAGCTGTAAATTGCAGATTTATTTCCTCTTTTGTACCAAAAGCATTACTCATTTTGATGACACAAAATACTTGCCAGTAGCAGTTTGTACTAGAGGTTGAACAACAGTTCATGAGATACTGCTCATATCACAGAGGTCTTTCTCGAGGTGAGAGAAAAAAATTGAGTATATGCATAAAAGTAAAAAGTGCTTCAAAAATAAGTAAACATATAATTGGTTTGGTGTAATGCCAGGTACTTAAGTATTTCTGGAATTTCTTGATAAAACTTTAAAAATTGGCTTTAAGATCTGTATGTCCTTCAGTTTGGAGTTCTTGCTCTGTTAACTTATACTGTTCATGTTACTTTTTGGTTTCTGATACACATGCACACACAGAGCCTGTTTCCACTGTGATTTCTCCTGTTCAATAAGCACTGGTCTGTATTTTGAGCATTGGAAGGGTTAGAGATGTTACAGAATTGCTCCCACTCCTATGGAAGTGGAGTCAAACACCTACTGAAGTCAACAGACATTTGGGCTGTACAAGGAAATAAAGATGACAAGGTATTTTCTAGTAATTGAATGTACTGTAAAAACCAACCAGAATATGAAAGACAAGACAGAGGAGCACAGCAGAGCCGTTTGTAGTTAAGCAATAGCACCAGCAACAAGAGATCAGGGGATAAATCTTGATCCCACATGATAGATGAGGAAGCCTCAAGGCTGGAATTGACTATTAAATACCAATTTCAGTCGCACTAAGCGGCACGGACTGCAGGGGGGGGATCACCAGCACCCACCAGCATCCCGAGTCTGATTGTGAACTGTGCTTTGCCACCCTCTGCTGTCCAAGTCCTATCTGAGCAGCACTTGAAGCCTTATTTGAAGCAAAATGTGTTTTCTGGGGCACATAACTAAAAGAGTGGGTATCATTATCTTCCAGTAGCAAAATGTTCCATGAGCTTGGTTCTGTTGTGTTCCCAGCTCCCAGAAAGGGATCACTAAGTACATTTTGTTTGCCAGAACTTTTTCAAATACTTAAGCTGACTGAAGCTGGGACAAGAGACAGTGTCAAAAGGCCAGGCAGGATTCTGTACCAAAGCTTCTGGCCCAGAGGCCAATCTTTCGCTACTATGCAGCATTTGACTTTGACCCAGCCTGAGGAGTCCCCAGGGTTGGATTGCTCCTAATTTTCCTGCTCTTCCCCATCCTGTTGCAAGTTGAGCCTGAAGAATATCTGTGTCCTGTTTGTCCTAGAAAGACTGTGCCTGCTTTTGCTGGTTGAAAGTATTTTCAATTTTAGGATTCGAATTTCCAAAGGATAAAAAGCAGATCCAGGATCTCTATTTGCATTCACCGAAGCTTGAATGTATTCAGTGCCACAGAAAGCAGAAGTGCCTGCAACACCTTGCCAGGAGAAGAAGCACAGATGAAAGGAGGAATCAGCAGTAAGGATTTTACATTTCCATTGCACTTTGATGTTCAGCTCTCCCTCCCCTCCCTGCCCAAAGCAAGCGAACACCACGGTGTGTGACTACTTGCTTCTAAGTGGTTGAATCTGCCTCCAGGCACTCTCCTCCTAGTCTTCCTAGCTACATTTGAAAGATCACCTGCCTCCCCAGCATCTATCTGTTCATGAGTGATGATGATCAATGTTAAAGGAAGAGAAAGGGCATCCCGGTGGCAATTTTACCAACTGGAAATATATAAGGCTTTCAAAATGGGCTAGCAAGAGGAAATTAAGAATACATTAAACTGTAATGATTAAGCAGATCAAAGAGGTCAGAGAAAGAGGGAAAGTAACTCAGACATCTTTTTAGAGGCAGAAAGCCCTGCAGAAAAGGAAGTATGAAGGCACAAACATCTCAACACAGCATCTTGGCACTGCACTGCTACACATTCCCTTGAGATAGGGGCTTATATAGTATCACTATGGAAAGCAGCGAGCATTCCAGCAGGGATATTGGCTGAATAACACATCACTGTTTCCATCCCCACCATGTTAAAAAAACACCCAAAGATAAATAATAAGTCCTGAAACAAGATTTTTATTAAATGACATAGTTCATATTCTTTGGATTTTTCAGCTCTTAGGTTGCAGCTGGGTCATGTTTTCCAGTTTTTCTTCATACTAAGGCATTGAAAAATAATTAGAATATGAGGTTTTTGAACAACAAGAATATCCTTAAGTGTTGCACTTCAATTAAAATGTCAAAGATAATGAGGTGGCACACCTCTGAAATGCATTGCCCGTCTTCAGCCACCTGTCCTGGCTGTTACCAAAGGTTTTTGTCCTTGGAGCACAATGGGGTTGGTTGTTGTTGAAAAGAGAGATGTAGGCAAGAGTTTGAATAATTAATTATTTCAAAGCAGAAGCCACCCAGAGGCCAGTACCTAAGGAACAGAGGAAGAACACAAAATAGAAATAGTTTTGAGTGGTGTGGCTACAGACACCTACTTTACAGCCCTTGACAAGCTAAATTCATGATATGGATTTTTTTTCTCCTCAGCAGAGAAGCCCTTCCTGAGGCTCTTTAATCAGGGGCAATATGATCTGAGAAGACTTGTACAACTGTTTGTCCTTCATAAAGCATTTCTGGACAATTATTGGGAAGCACGTTAAACTGCTCCTAGTGTGCTCTGTGGAAGCAGCCTGCCTGGATGCTCCACACAGCTTTCCCAGATCAACCTAAGGAAAGAATAGGCTCAGTCAAAATAGCTGTGAGAAAATTTGGAACTTGTCCTTACATCATATTGAACATTTTAACCTTTAGAACCCAATACTTGTTTGTCTCTACCGTGAATTGGGAAGCCAGAGAATGAGGGTGAACACTCTGAAGGAATGAAGTCTGAATAGTTTATGTACCCTGGATGACCATTGCCTGCTGTCCTATTAGGCTGTTTTCTCCTGCCCAGACCCTGACGCTTATGGATGTGTATTTGAGCCCTGCAGATTTTACTAATAGGGATCTGTTCCCAGGGCAATCGCTGAAACCAGAGGTACCCTTCCCTCACAATGAACTTTGATCACCAGTTGATGATGCTCTTCTTGCTACTGTAATAGCACACTGGTTTGTCATCCTGGTTTTCTTACCCTTCTTACTTTGAATTTTTTTTTTTCTACTCAATTGCTCCACCAGCAGGGGAAAAATCTTGTTACCTTCTTAACTCTGAGACACAGTTAAGAGATAATAATGCTCCTTCATTACATGTATCACTCCTGCACGGTCTGAGGAACATGAGAGAGTGCTTGTGAACACTTACGGCAGACCTATTCCTATTT
>JAAGNO010012688.1:98946-123705 GCA_033439905.1 Ceryle rudis | reverse complement strand
TTTTTCTTTTTCTTTTTCTTTTTTTTTTTCTTTTTCTTTTTCTTTTTCTTTTTCTTTTTCTTTTTCTTTTTCTTTTTTTTTCTTTTTTTTTTTTCCTTCACTTTTTCTTTTTCTCCACTTCCTTTGCTTCTTGTCCTTCCAGCCTTTTTTTCTTTACTTTGGAAAAAGGTACTAATGAGCTCTAATAGACCCTCTGTACTTCAGTTACTGCTACTAATTGCAATCAAACTTATCACCCATTTTTTACTTCATTACCATAAAAATATTCTCAAATCCTTCAGTCACATTACTCACCTATGGAGCTAAAAAACCTCAAAAGTGACAATTAACCCATAGACAGCATAGGTTTCTACACACCAAAGGAAAACTAGCTTTAATTGCTTATTTGGACAAGGCAGGCTGACTGGAAGAAGAAGCTGTATTTAATACGCAACAGAGTGAATGTAAAGATGGGTATATGCAAATGGATACACTCAATAGTCATTGCCTTCAACTTATTTAACAGAAATATTAAGAAACCAAAGTTTCCATCAGAGTTGTTTAAATACTTCATCACTGGTTAGTTAGCAAAGCCTCATATCTGACACTGAGACAAATATTATGAGCTTCATACAACAGAATAAATTGAGGCACAGAGGAGTAAAGTGGCTACTACAAGTCCACAGAATCACAGTTGCATTTGTAATAAACTAAAATTGAGAAAAGCTTGGATGAGACTGGAACCCCATGTGGGCCATGTGTGGCTTCTTGACATCAGCCTTTGGTTTCATCCCCTTAGGTCTTCTTCCACCCCAAGCCTATGTCCACAGGCTCTTCTGTTGGACACTGTATTTGGGCAGGCTTCAATGTCCCTGAGATGTGTCTAACCCTCCGTATGGAGGCATCACTTCCAGAGATATGCCACAGCAATGCACATGCTCATAGAATCTACAGGCAAATAAAGAATGTCAGGACTTGATTCTGTTTCTCTGAAATATGTGCAAAACTAAGGATGGTGTCAGTGAAGGAAGAGCTGAGCCCAGAGTCCCACACCAGTATAGGTTGCAAGGCAACCTCCATGCTGATTCAATCACTGGCCTCTCTGCTGAGACTGTCAACAAAGGTGCCAATTAGTGCCAGTTGTGATGATGATTTCTGTGTTGCTGACACCTGTCCACTCTGAACTGGACTGTGACCACCGTCACATTTCCCATTATGTCCTGAGCAGACATCAGGTGGTAGTAGGGCTGAATGATGTATTAGCTTCTGTGCACATCAGTAAATCAGACAGGCTGTATTGTCTCTAAAATGCCTTTCAATTCCAATTATTTTAATCTCTCTTTAATAACACTACTGATTTAGTTCCTTTGATTTTAGTGTGTTTTATAGCTTATGGATTACTTATTCATCTAATATCAAGTAACACTGTGTGACAAAACAAACCAAATTCAGATGGAAGTCTAACAGGTTTTGAGCTATAGGCACAAAAAACACTTGCAAAAATGTACTTACATAACCTTTTAGCAGTTTGGAGGTATAAACTGCATAATTATCTGACTTCCTGCACAATTCCAGATTGATGGACACAGAAACCTGTACAAAAGAGTGTCTACAGTAGACGTACAGATTTTTCCTAATACAATGCATTGGTTCTTTGATTCTGGAGCACAGAGTGAGCTTTTTATAAGCAGATGCAAAATACCTTCGTATGTATAAATGTGCAGAGATCCTGATGAGAAGACCATTGTATACAGAAACGTTTAGTGACTCATATAGCAAATATCCTGAAAAGGCACAGGCCTGCACTGTGCTGGGCATACAACATGACCCTCAGGACTGTGTTGTGCTGTGCATGTCCTCTGGCTGCAGGATAAACTTAGATGTCTAATTCCAACGAAGCAGCCTGTGGGCAGCTGCCACTTAGTCCTACTGACTGTACCACCTGTGGGTCCTTGAAGCAACAAATTCTCATGGGCACATCTTTTTTTGTTTGACAGTGATAATGATAAATGGAGTTATTTTCTTTTACGAATACCTTACAAGAACTCAGAACACTGAACTATTGTGTAACCTTTACACGCACAGGATCTTCACAGGATGCTGCACCTTGCCTGGAAGCCCATTCGATGGTGCCTAACTTGGGGTTCCCAGCATTTGAAAGAACATAAGATCGTCTGTGTTAACTCTTTTTCCTTTATAGCATTAGCTGTAATAAATGGTATTTTAAACAATGCTTCATGGAGTCTTAGTGCCCTTCTTACTTGGATTACAATGAACCAGTACCTCCTGGTGCAAAAAAATAACTCTGTGTGAATGTGTGTGCTGCATGTGATCCGTTATGTTTTGATGTCTCTCTTTTGTGATCTTGCTTCAATATGATGCCTTTCCCATCATCCACATCAATTTTTCATCAGCTGTTAATTTAATGAGTATACTTCCTACTGCAGATCACATGATCCTTTGCTGTGAGATATTCTCATGGGTTCACAAGTCCAGCATATTACATACAACACCTTCCTTATTAAAGCAAAACTCCATGGAAATGTCCAAACACCACATGATTTATTGAAGATAAGTGATGAAAGGGGGGGCCTCTTAGAGTTTAACTTCAAAATGGCATATTGGTTCATAAGATGTATTTGATTATTTTGGTAATTTTTCAAGAAAGAATGACCGTGATCAATCTAGTGGAAAAAATCCATTTAATGAAATAAGTAAATAGGGCTGCATAATGTGTTCAAGGTGTTCCCCGTGTTAAATAGTCTGTGACACAGTAACAGCGTTTTGCATAATCATGAGCGAACTGAAGAGCATAACAAAACCCACTGTCTTGATCTGATATATTGGACTCACTCTCTGAGAAATCCTGGAGTTGTTTGTGTGACTACAAATTGAGTATCCTCCTCAATACTCTGGATTCTTTAGTTGGTCGTTCCCTAACTATAATCTTTAAAAAAACCAGATACAACAGCATACATTTTATTATTTCATAGCAAAAGTATATATGGTCAGAGTTCGTAGTAATTCAAGTTATAAAAATTCATTGATTTCTACTGTGAATTAATGTCAGAATAGAAAAAAAAACCTTTTATTATTAAAAAGCATCAGAAAAGAGCTATTTGTAGGCATATCAGTTTCTAGGTCTATTAGCTAAGTCACAAGGACCTTGATAGAAACCAGTCTCTTGTGGATTTTTTTCTAGACACATGGAAAACATTAATTTCTGTAGGTATTTATGAAATGAACACTCATTAGAGATTTTAATCTGTAGTTTTGCAAAACCTTCCAAGTTTCAAAATAGGTTGAACATTGCCAATGCATTGAAATAGCTATCCTACTTTACAGTTGCAAAACAAAGGATGAAAAATACATTTAGAATCCCCAGTGGAAAATAAAATTACCTGAGGAGAGAAAAAAACAAGTGCATGTATTTATATATATATATAAAATTTCATTGAAACACTGAAAACATATTTTGGATATGTTCATTTTATTTCTCTTGACCAAAGCAGAATGGCTTTTCTCAGCAAGACGCTGCATGCAATGTACCATGGAGAAATTTTTTCAAATATATTCCCTAGATGGTGTGGAAAAAAAAGAGGTTCAATATGATTTCTACTTGTGAGCTTGTGCAAAACTGTATAGGTTTACATCAGCCAGCAATACTTCAAGACAGATAACTTTTGGAATAATATAAAGTGTTTAATAATGATTAATAGCTTTAATATATGTATCTCATGTGGAATGATTATTATCTGCATGAAGACTATTAATTTATAGGTTTAAGAAGAGCAAGCCAATTGTGACAGTTCCTTATATTAATCAAATTGTTAACAGCCTATAGAATATATTAAAAATTCCTTTGCCTTCAAACAGTTCCATACCTTCAGGGACTCTCCAAAGCACGATATATGCAATGCATTGTGTGTTGGAATACATTATATCTGTTCTTAGGTCTATTCAAACAGAAGCTGAAAAAATATACATTTAAGGCAGTGGTAATGCAGTGCATTATTCGTTGCAGTTCAACACAGTTAGCATCACTTGCTGAAAATCATTACACTGTGTCCCTCCTGTTAATGTGTTTTCCCCAGACTAGAAAATATTAATGGAAACTGGGTTATATAAGCAGGAAAATGTGTTGTAAAGGACCCAAAACAAATAGCATGTGTGTTGGCTCTTTGGTTAGCTTACATTTTGAAATCTGTGCAGGATCCACAGCCTGAACATTAAAGCAGAAAGAGATTTATTCTGTATAGTTTCATCATCTTGTTACAATCTTTGTCATAAGAGAGGAAGAGTGAACTTTGTGCCATTTTCAGTTCTTGTTTAATATCTTCTTCACAGGAAAATGCTGCCAGGATATTAAACTCATCTGTTCTTTTGGTTAATAAGGATGTAATGTACCATTTTGACCTTTCCAAATGTTGTGTTTTGACTTGCTGTTCATTAGATTTTTTTTTTTTCCTTGATTAAAGTCTCACTAACCTGTTGAAACAGAATGGAATAAGACCTAGTCAAGACATAGCATATCAAGCATGATCAAAACAGTACCACAAATTTGCACAGCTTGAGGGTTATAATGGACACTTTTGTCCTATATCATTGCTGTGTTCACTTGTAACAAAGAAGGTAAAATGATGTTTATTTAAATTCTTCTCATGACAATTCAAAGTCAAGCTGAAGAGCTTCTATTTGGTTCAAAGTTTAATTATTAGAATAAGAAAGACACTATTGCTGAGATCTGTAGAAAAGTCTCAGAGATGAAGTAGTAAGAGAACTGAATTATAATCCTCAAGTGGGAATGTAATTAAATGATAAAATATATATGAATGAGGGCCAGATTCTGTTAACCTTATTCATCTTTGTTGATTTACAGATTCTTAAATTCAGAAATAGATATTAAGAGCAGAATAAATTGTACATGATTGTCTAGCCTAACCTCCTGTGTTGTCCCGAAATTTTCTCGATCAGCCTCTCTATCTTCTGTATGAGATGTAACGGATCTTTCAGAAGGACAAAGATTGCTCCAGTAGTTAAAAGCTCCCATTCTTAATTTGGTGGAGGAGGTACAGAAAGGAATTCTTGGCTCCAGATAATTATACATTCCTTCCTCCTAAATTAGAGAGCTCTTAATTGTCAGAAATCCTTTTTGCCTGTCGGTACCCAAAGGCTGTGCAGTCAAGTTCCTTCTCAGTCTTCTCTTGACTGAATTAACAGACTTGTGTTTCATTAGTGGTACATTTTCCCTAAACTTTGTTCATTTCAGAACTCTTGTCTGTACATCTTTTTAATTTTCAGTTATCCTTTTGAACAAACCATATTGGCACATGGCTTTCCATTAAAAGTTTCACAAATGTTATTAATAAATAACTAGGTGCTTATTTTTGAATAGTATTTACCTATTTACTTTTACAGTTATTATATTTGACTTCAAATAGCATCCCACTCACAGTTCATATCCAACTGATCTATAGTGATATTGTGTACTTTTCAAAAGTATTCTTTTTCTATCTAACTCAGGATTAAAAAAGACTAAATAAGCTATTAATCAAAACAAAAAATAAGAGACAAGCTGTCCCTTTGTATACAACTTAAAAAAAAAAATCAATAAACTGCTTACTTTGGTACATAGTTTGGTTCAGCTATTTGTAAATGTCTGTATTAATGGGACTTTAAACCAGAAGTTTAAGACTTTAAGCTGGTTTAGACTTTTTTTCAATAGTGAAGTGGTTTTTCCTATAGTAAATCTCTGACCAGGAAAAGTGCCCATCATTGGGACTGATGGTACATACACACTCTGTGGTGATAAAATGACTGTTAATGGTCCTTTTGAGAGAGAATAACTCAATGTTGTTGTTGATGTTATGAGTGCCTGCACTATCTATGAGAGCAATTTGCTAACTGTTGTTTACTTTTTTCTGTCTCTGTAGATAAGTGAGCATTTAAAAAGCACTAGGTAAGAATCTTTGCATTAGCACTCAAACCAAAAGATAGAATAGGAAAAATATATTGGTGTAACAGGGGAAGCTGCCTAGTCTGGGCAGTGAATTTCTTTTAAGTGGTTTATATCATACCCCCAAGTACTAACAGATGAACATGAGGATGCAATGACAAATAACAATTCGCATGATTCTCTAAAGGAAAACAGATTAGTATCATCAATAAGAGCAATAGTTTAAAGTTCTGTGTATAATACACTTCCTTAGATTTTTTTTTTCCCGAGTGTGAACATTAATATTAATGAAAAACACATTTCCCTAGAAAAGAAGCAGAACTCCAAGAAATTGTTTTAGCTGCAGGTTATACCAATTGCTTTGTGCTATAATGCTGGGGCCTGGGAGAAGGCTAGTCATCAATCAGGAAGGGTTTACATGAAACTAAATACTCTTATGAACTGTTTTCTCCTTCTCAATTCATATAGACAGCTCAGTATCAAAAGGAAGGAGTGAAGCCAAAGCAAGTAATTTAATATCGTTTCAGAGATGTAATATTCACACGGACGCACATGTGGGTAGCCAGGCACATTCACACAAACATGTAGTGACCAAATACGTGAACTTACATCCTTTTCTAGTGTCTACATATTTGAAATAGCAGTATGGCATTTTACCATAGACTGTCCTATTCTGCCTGGGGATGCCTTCAAAACATTCTTATAGGAGGCACTGAAGTCTACATGTGTGAAGTAATTACCATAGGGTGACCTCAAGGAACTGTGCAAACCATGAGAAGTTCCTGTTGAATCTATAGATTCTTTGGAGGAAACATTTCTCCTCTTTATTGATAAACCACTGTCCTTGGCATGCTTTCCTCACAAGGCAGTACACGGAAAAGATTGGAACTCCAGGGCACTATTCACAGCTACTTTGCCCATCTACATAGGCAATCTGAATCTGTTAAAGGATCATGAATGTTTTGTTCTGAGCTATTATAAAACCAGCTGCCCATAAAATGGAGCCATATGGCTCTTCCTCTTCTCAGAATGAGATTGCTGTCACCCTACTTTGAAGTGCTACATGAAGAACTACACAAATGCATCCCAATGACAGCAGGACTAGGCACTTCCATTTTTTTTTTTTGCCTAATATTAAGCCTACATAAACTTCAGCATCATTGATTTTATGTTTTGTTTTCAAGGGACTGTGACAAAAGAGCCCGGAGAATGACAAATGCACAAATAGCGTTCAAAACAAGAGGGAAGAAAGAGTGAAGTCTAATTAAACAAGCAGGAACAGTTGAGATACGGTATTTTTGACAGCATTAACTAGTGACAGCCTAATTTTTCAGGGCATTTGGACTTTTAGTTAGAAAACTACAATTTAGGTAGAAAACTCAGGGTTTTTTACCAGTAAGCTGAACCCAGGAAAACTAATTTATTCAATGGATTGTAACATTAAGGCTTTTCTTATTTTTCCTCTCTGCGTCTCTGCTCAAATCCCTCCCCCGCCCCAGCCCCACCTCCCTTTGGCTTCTTTTCTTTACTTTTTTTCTTTTTCCAATTATTTTTTAAAGAAGTCACAGTTTTCTCAAAGAATTAAGTAACTCAGCCTCTTTTCTTAAGACATGAGCCTATGTATCATATGTATCTAAGACATGAGCTATATATATCATATAGGAATCAGCTTCTCTAGTAGCTGGATAGATTTCCAGGTAGCAGGAATACTTTTCCATAATAAATTTTTGTTTGAAGTTAGATAACAAACAAGTTTCTTCAATCTCAATTCTCCAAATACCACTTTCTGCTTGCTTGTCAAGCCATTAGATCCTTGTATTTACTTTTATTTAATGCAAATTTACTTTATTTTTCATAGACAATGAAGCAGTCCATAATCACTGACCCATTTTGAAAAAAAGACAAGCCTTTTAATTACTGCAGGTATTCCTTAACCTTGCAGTACTCATCAAAGAGGCATGCAGCTACACCTTATGAATACAGGTAGTTGAAGTGCACAACAATGATGAAGTAAAATTGGATACTTAAAATACAAATGATTAAACATTTTTACACATTTGTGATTCTAGGAATATTCTTCATTTAAAAAAAAAAATAAATTGGATTTAATAATCACAAGTGAAAACACAAACAACAAAAAAAGGTCAAAACCCCTGAGCAGATCCTTCTAATGGTGGCTGTGATCATCTATATTTTGCATTTTGAGAAATCAGGAAGAATTCTCTTTTCTGTGCAAGAAGTACAAATACCATTCTGCAACAGAGACTGACCCAAGGTTTGGGATGCTCTTTGCCAGTATTGTTGATGGCAACAGAATCTCTCAGATTAAAAATAAAAGGTGATTTTTTCACCCATGTTTGTGTCCTGCTTGCCTGTTATAGTCCAGTGGATGGCATATAAGGATGTGCATATACTAACACCCATAGCCAAAGCAGTGTTCTCAGCTCTTAAACTTGTTTCCTGGCTACGATTAAAGAGGTTCAAGTCTTATTTTTCCAGCCGTGCTCCAGCTGAGTAAGTAACTCAGTGTGACAAAATCTGGAAAGACATGAATTATATGGCAGCAGAATAATAAAATCAAATGTATTACTGTACAAACTATAAATACAAATGTACTGTACTATGTCAATTCTAATTGTCAAGACGATGGCTGTAATATAATATGATTTTATATTGTTTTCTAAGACCTTTTTTTAAGAGTAAGGGTGAAGAAAAACTAGATTTCCCCTGAATTATATGAGTATATGGGTTATTTAAAATTATGAACATTAAAAGTCATAACCACTGGAAATAGTTTTTTTCTTCTGTTGGAGAATAGATCCCCAGCAGCTGAAATTTACACAACTTATTATTTAACATGACAAGAGCTACTTTCCTTTACCCCAGGGTTAAAGTAATGCCTTGTAAAATTACACTCTCTTTTGAAAAGGGAGATAGGTGAATATTGACACTGGAATTCAGGGCATATTTATTTTATACTGCCTAGCATTTTATAACAGAGTAGGAATGAAAACAAAACCTGCATATTTGCATATACAATATTTAATAGTAATTATTTGATCATTTTGAAGTTGTATGGAAATTCTAATGCAGAGACCTATAATTTAGTATGTAACCTAACAACTCTTCTTACAGAGTATAATGAAATCTAATTTGTCCATAAATTGACAGAACATGAAAATAGAACATAAAAAGGACTTAATAAAACAACTAAAATTGCATTTAGGGGCATTTTACAGATTTTATTTTTTACTTATTTGTAACATTTTCCTTGTCCTCTTGCTATGGAGCTGGAAAAGTTCCAACAACTTTTAGAGCCCCTGGTATGATGAGTCTGGGAGCGGTGGCTGGAGCATGGCTTGGGAAGAGAAAGACTGGAAGCCCTGAAACCCCAGGAAATGCATGATTATGGATTGTCCTGCTGGGACCCATAAGGCCTAAAAGCCAAGGAACAAAATAGAATGGTCAAGACTTCCAAGATCACTGCATGTGTGGCAACAACAACTGCAAACCAAACAGTATTTTCCTTACCCTTTTCCAACTTCTCATTGCTCTCCACTAGCTCTTTGGCTAAAGCTCCACTTTTAGCTCTTTAGCTCTTCTTTCATCAAGAAAATATCCTGTCCAATTATAAACTACTTTGGAAAAGAATTTCAAATTTAATTCCCTCAACATCGGAGTTTAAATAGTTTGTTTGTTGTTATAGCTTTAGTTTGTAAAATGAATTATTCTGTATATCTGCATTCTATATTCAATACATATGCACTGCAAATATGACAGATAACAGCTCCAGATCTGTGCTAAAACACTTAACAGTCATTAAACACTCGTCTCTGGTGCAGTGAAATGCTATAACTTTATGTGTATAAAAATAGATTTTAATGACAATACACATAGGCTTACATTTTATATATCCTCAACTTTTTCCTGTATCAAGTCCATCTACTCTTTAAAGGGGAAAAATAAATTTCTTTTTATTTCTCCGATTCTTAAGAGCATCAAACCTCAGTTGAGTTATACTGCATCATATGCATGGCATTGAGTTGAAGGCTCAATTTAAAATCTGCTGAAATCAGTGTGCTTCAGTGAGGGTTTGGATTAGCTTGAATTTGATCACTGCTGTCCTTTGTGATTACTATGGCAGAAAGCCACTGCATTTCCAGTCCTGGACAAAGAATGTTAGTCATGCACATAACACTGAAAATGAAAAGGTTTGTACTGGGTGGTGAACAACAAAGAATGAGGCTTTCCATATTTTGTTAATCCAAGCATTTGTGTTTCTGATGTAGGGATTAAGGCTCAGCAGATGCCAATTGTTTACATTTCAGGAAATGGTACCTCTGGTATGTATGAAGGGGTCATCCTGAAGTGAGTCTGCTTGATCTCTATAAATATTCTATAAATATTTTGAGGTGGTGTGCTACTTTCATGGAATTAATAAAATTCATGGAGGTTTTTATTAGTATATGGACTACACAGGACTCCACTGAAATGACTTGTAGTCCATTTATTAAACTGCCTTCTGTACTCTTATATTTACCACAGTATAATTCTAGAGACAGATCTGACAATGTATACAACTATGATTAGACCCACTGAGGTGAATAGGATTTCTTATTGCTTTAGTAAGATACGACTTTTTTTATTATTATTATTATTATTATTATTATTATTATTTACTTTCTTTGTCAGTCTGACACTGCAACTTCCTTATAGGTATTAATTCTTGGAGTTGTACATAGTTACTGAGAGTACTGGGAGAGAAAGGAGCATCTCAGAAACCACAACAGGCAATTGTTCATAAAGACTGATGATTTAATTACATCTTTTATAGCTTATGGTAAGTCAACCCTTTGTGGTTTTAATAAAAAGCTTAAATGAGTTGTAATATTTATTTTTCAGGGTTATTACATTTATTACTCTAAACTGTACTTTACCTGGATCAGAATTATTCAAATCTTTGTCCTTGACAAGACCAATTTTGTTGTGTCTTTTCCAGATTCTCACAGAGAAATAGTTGTGCCAACCAGTTTCTGTGTGATGGAAATACCTGCCCTTTTGTTAATAGGACAGGCATATGCAGTATTCTGCTGCTACATGTGTACCTCTGAAGCATATTCGTTACATTCTTTAGGCCAATTATTTGCCACTGTATTGTTACACTTAGCTCATTCTGCCTTCTGCCAGCTGAATACACAGTCACTGAGATGAGCTGAACGCATGTCTGCAGTTCACAAATATTTACAAAATAACTGCTTTTTACTCAAAAATATGAGAATGCTAAAAATATTATATTAGAGAAAATATTTCTGGAGTACAGAGAGAGTAGAAATACTAAGAAAGAGACATGGAACACAGGAATGGCAGACATAGATAACACTTTTCTAATTCATCATCCTTTTCCTGGTGTTGTCATTATAAGATGCATTACAAGAGGCTGCAAAAGTCTCACAGTCCTTGTAACCCTGTTCTGTGGTGCTGTGCAGGGATAGAATTCTTTCCAATCTCATAGACATAGCTTATATAATGAAAATGTTTTCCACTCAACCACCTATTGAACAAGCAGTTGTTACAAAAAATCTTGTTTTCTGTACTGTGTCATGATTGTCACTACTTCAAAATCTCTCCAAAGATCAGTTGTGAAAGGATAAGAAGCTGGATGAGATTCCGATAACAAGGAAACTGAATGATTGGAAAGCAATATTAGAAGATGAATATTGCACTACTTTGATATTCATATAAAGATTGAGGATGAATATACTATAATTAAAATATAAGAATATGGCTGAAAGAGAAATGTCAAAATAGGAAATACATAAAAGTATAAGTAGGGTAGTTAAGAAATTTCAGAGATGACATTAAAGTAGGTAACTGAGAAATACACTGGGATGCAACATGAATTTTGAAAAAATGCAGAATGATGTATTTCAGAAATCAAAATACTAATATATATTCCTAGGTTTAAAATTCATTGGATTAATGGAAAATATCTAGAAGTCATTTTGTCCATCCCAATAGAAACAGTGGCTGAATGCTTAACAGATGCCCAAGAAACATCAAATAGTTGAATGTGAAGTGCAATTAGAATATTGATTATTTCATAGCCCTAAAGTGTGCTTGAATCTGCATCTAAAATACTTGAAAAATTATGGTGGCTAAAATGTCAGTGCTCCTTACTGGTGAAAATCATATTATTCATTTAATTTAGAAAATTTAAAAACCAGAAGAGATCAGAGAAACCATACATTTTTGGTGAAAGCACATCTCCCTACCCTAGCCCAAAATGAACACACCGAACACCACTCCTCTAGTGGAACCCTGGTGTTGAACTCTCTTCTGTACATTTAAGATAGAGAAAAATTCTAAAATTATGCAAATTTTATTTTTTTAAAAATATGGAATGTTATCCTTTAAGGCAAAAATGAGCCATCAAATTCTTGGGACTAGGGAGGAACTCTCTGTTGGCACAGTTATTCCTCCTGGGGAACCCATTGCTACTGGGCAAACATTAGAAACGTCTGATATTCCTAAATATTCACCTGCCTCACGTTTGGACACTGGTTATCCAACAGATCATCTCTTTCTGGGTACATCCCTCCATCTGGAAGAGGTCCCTGTTTATTGATTGTTTTGTCAAATCTGCTCTGCTAAAGTGGAACACAAATCTATAGCCCACTCAAAAATCACACAGTATTTAACCTCTGCTCCACTGCCTGAGAGACAGGGACGGTTCATGCTGATGGTTTTAGTTTTTAAACCTTGTAAGAGTATGATCATGACCTGAGTTGTTTCTTATATACATAAATACTAATAATTTGCCACCTGTTTTAATATTCTGGAAAAGATGCATGTATTACTAGCCCTTGCTTGACTGCTGCTTAGAAAGAAACAAACAAGACGAAAGTTTGGTTCAGTTTGAACCCTTTAACTTCATGTAGGCATGGTGTTAAAGCTACAGAGAGTGCAAAATCTGTTGCCCTTGGCAAGAAAACTTTCTATGTTAACATCTACCTTTCTGCTCAGGTCTGGTCACAGGAGTTTTCAGGACCTCCAAATCATTTTAAGTCTGCATTGTCACCTGATTTTACAGCAGCTGATACTCCTAGAGCCTTTATGTGTTAGATCCATGCTATATCCCTTCTCCCTTTCCCAAATTTCATTTGGATGTGCTAGGCAACACCCGAGATTCACAACTTTTCATTTTTCAGAGGAAAAAAAGTCTGCCATCTTCTCTCACTTTGTTGCTTTCTGCTTCAGTCTTGATATTCTTGCCCTTCCAACAGTTCCCTTCACTTTCTTAGTGCATTTATCTAGGGATTAACTAAGAGAATCCAGCTGGTTGTACTCAAGAATTGCTGTCCTACCCAAAGGCTTTGAACTTGTAATTAGTTATCTTTAGAAAGTCCTTTAATGCACCACCTATGTTAAAAAAGTTTTCTTTCTTAAAATGACATGTATAGAAGTATGTTAGTGGATACATTCATAGCATGCAAATACATCTGTGGAGATGTGTATTGATTACCTGAGGATGAAAATATGTGGAATGAACCTCCAGTTTGGATTAGGATTGTAACCACTATCTATTCATACCAAAAGCCTATCTTCACCAAAATTGCTTTAATATATCTATGTGCAAATCTCCTATCAACCCCGTAGAGGAGCAGCTATTAGAAAAGGTGGGGTGACAGAAAGGAAATGAAACTGCAGTGTACTCTTACACTCTGTGGGAGATAGGCATTTCAGAAGAGTATCTGAAAGACAAAATTTGGTTTACTATTCAAGCAGTGGGAAAGTCAGCACCTCAATGAGACCTTGAAGAACAAGTCTGCATCTTTAATGTCTGGCCCACTGTAGTGCCCAATTTTAGATATTTCTCAATAGTGAAGTTCAAAACAGACATTTTAATTTAAAGTTAGCAGATATCTTATGCATTATCTATGCATTATCAGAAAGACAGTAGGGAAGCAAGAAAGATGACAACACTAATTGGATTAAGAAGTATTAGGGAACTGATGAAGACCACGATGGGAGATGAAAGTCTCTTTCAGTAGTCTGGAAAGCAAATGAGAAATGGTAAAAAACCACACCTTTTTCTGTGATCAGGAAAGGCTGAACTTCTCGTATGAGGCACTAGGAAAAATAGGCCCTACTTTTACAAAGAGCATCAGAAGTAAAAGTAGAATTATGGTATTACTTGCTTGGATGAATGAAGTGGTATAATTTTATGCAAAAGCTTGGATCACTCTGTGTAATTGGCATTCCATCTGATTTGACAAATTCAAAGAAGGTTCACAGAGAACGTATGGAAACACTTGCCCGTGCTCTTCTCAGGGTGGGTAGAAAGAAATCAAATCAGATCAGTTGGGACTGTGATGAACTTTTAGCCCTGCCAGCTCAGCACAGTTAACACAGCTATCAGAGGAAAATCTGGATATGCATAATGATCATATATATATATGTGTTTGTTTTGCTTGAGTACAGTAAGCTAGGACTCAGTACGGACACTGCCCATACTTAGTCTGTCATCCCAAGATCTCCCAAGGAATGAATTGATATTCTGTCCAATTTCTAGCAGCAATAATTTGCGGCTGCAGCATCTTGCTCTGCTTCATCTGTGCTGGCCATTCCTAGAGCTTGTGTGCAGCTTATAGAGGGTGCAGCATATACCAGTTTCTCCATAACTGTGTTCAGATTCAAAAAAGATGTAAGATGGTTGTTTATTTCCCTTCATTTCATACAAGTTTAATGTACAATTTATTCTTCTGGGAAAATTGTAGAAAAGTAAAAACATATGAATGGAGTACCAAAACACTTGCCAACTTATTCCAATGGTGCATCTAAATACCTGGTCACCAATTCAGAAGAGTCACAGTAATAATAAAAGAAAGAGGCAACTGAGGAAAAGTATGAAGACTAGAAGGTTGTAAATAGATAAGGGAAAAAAAAAAATCTGGCCTGTAGAAGCATCAATATGCATGATAAGGCATAACCCAAAAAGTAGCCACTTGATCTTCAGGCTGAGGTTACTGGACTGGCAATTAGAAAATTATCTTTTTACTTCTAAGTGGATTACCTCTGATTGGAATTCACTAAGGGATGAAAATCTGGTGTTCAAGATGACTTTTTTTTTGTTTTAAATGAAGTCACATTTCAAGGAAAGCTGTAATTTGAAATGCAACATTTACTGTTACTTTTCAAGGCAGTGCTAGAGGAAAATCACTCCATATCTTCCTTAGTAGCTTTTATATTAGCAAATCCTCATATACTCAAGTGCAAAATTACCACGACAGCAAAAAAGAAAGGATTCTTTTAATTTGCTTTGCAGTTTTGAACATCCAGTGACCTGCAGAACCTGGATAAAAGCCATTGGTTTATTATTTCACTGGAAGGCTTTAGAAATATCCCTTTGCTTCTACAGGACTGATAACTGCCTGGAGTTGTGAAATTTGGTGATTACTTCAGATGTTAAGAATAAACAGTGGCACCTTTGACATGCCTTCTATATGCTAACAAAAGATACAAAAGTTACTGGACTGAATAATACTAATGACTAACCTGGAGCAGATTTAGAATCCTATTCCATGGGAATAGCAGAATGAATAGAAAGCAGTTAATAGGATTAAACCCACAGTACAGAGATGTGAAGCATAAAGCCATAGTTAATGACTGTGATCTCTCTTCCCCTGTCCCCATCAATACAGCTTCTTTATTCCTCTTTGGTCTACATAATTCGTGTATATTCTTCTCATCCAGCAGTACATGACCTTGTTTAAGTATTTCGTCTTTCCCTTAAAAACTCAGATGATGGTAACATTATATTTTTAAACAACAATGAAATGTATTATACATTTATGAATCAAATGAAAAATATTATTTGAAAATTTACCTCTGTCCACTAAAATTGTGTATGTAAATCCAATTTAATTTCCACATCTTTGTTTCAAGCTCTGCGAAAGCAGTGATGCTGAAGTGAGGGTATTTTAGCATGTTTATTCCTTCATCTGATATTCTCTGATCTCTAACATCTGTATTGTAGTCCAACAACATAAACCAAAAAAAATGTACTGTTCTTTCCTTGCAGGATATTTCAGGATGTCTAAAGGATTGAGACATTATTTCATTATACAAATATGAATGTCTAGGACTAATCTGCTATTTCAAGTGGCAACAGAAACTGTTTAAATGTTTCTTATAATAAAAAGATCTCAAATCCAATATTTTGTTTAGGACAAGATTGATACCACACTCTTACTGAATGAATAATATATACGCTGTTATTGAATAAAAAGAGTTACATATCTAAAGAGAAAGGATTTAACTTTATACTATATTAATGAGTATTGTTTTAAAGACCATACCAGTTTATTAAACCATACTATAGCTTATTCAAGATATTGAAATATATTACAAAAGCTGAGAATAGAATTAGCTTTCCTTTAACTGATGAAACTTCAGAAAATACACCGATAGATATTTTGGAGTTATTTTTTTGTCTTCCAGATCCTGAGATTTATAAAATAACCTGTGAATGCAAAACACAGAGCTCAATTCAATATGTGCAACATAAAACTGGTGACTGAAGTCTACAGGGACAGTTAGTAGAGCTGACAACTATGTGGAACTAGTCTAGTAACAGCGTGACAAATTTTGATACTCTTCTTCTGACTGGGACAAATTCTCAGATTATTCAAATTGCTGTCTACTCTTGGCACTAGTGCAATAAAGTACTGATTTTAAGCCCACGAGAATTTACTCCAGTAGTACTGCTGTCTATGAGATGTCACGCTGTTTTGTCAGTGTCTTTTGAGCATAATATTATGTGGTGTGAGGAAAGATTACAATTTAAGTATTAGTAACTGCATCATGGCCTTGGTGATATCTCTAAAAAGCAGAGTTTTTTCAGTCAATCCTCTTGTTTTCTTTGCTACTGTCCAAAAGACAGAAGTTCCTTCCTTTCCAAAACAGGGGAATCTGCGATGCATGTGGTTAAATCAAAGGACATGAACTTTGCTTACAGGGATGGAAATGAAGATGGCAGTACAGTCTCAATGTTTTTTCTGAGAGAAGATGGGTTTTGTACTTCAAGTAAATATTTCAATACTATAGGAACTCCAGATGTGGAGGCCCAAGGCAAGAGTCTTGCATAGAGTGAAAGTCTTTCAGTCACTCATATGCCACACACAAATTCAGAAGGGATTGTGTTGAATTTTGTTGTAAGTTTGAGAAGAGTCACAGAGGGACAAACAAGGCCACACACTGCCCAGATTAATGGCCAGCAGTCTGCATGTGGACCTGCCAAACATGACTATGCAAGCTCTTCTAAAAGTAAGAAGTGGACTTGATACCAAAACCTACATACAGTCAGTGGCTCTTAACCTGGGGCTTTGGTAAGCACACATACATATATATGACAGAAGCCTCTAGTTAAAACCAGCTAGTCACCAACTCTCCTGCTAAACTACACTGTGTCTCCAGAGATCCTTATTCAATTATTAATGCATCTGCTGCTAATTTCATCAGGCAGAGTGTGAATTTGTCTTTCCACATTGAGCTCTAAGGGAAGTTTGTAAGAAATATAGAACTTGTCAGCACATGAGAGTCAACACATTACTGCTGTGCTGCAACCATTTATAACGAAACTAAAATGAGCACTCACTTGTTTGGCATTAATTTAATGTCCCACTTAGCTCCTATCAGACGTAAATAGCTGCTTCATCCATTTAAGCATTTCTGTTCGTGCACATAATGAAGTACTCTGTACCTGTCAAGTAAGCAGAATTCATAACTGAAATAAGAAATGGATGAGGAAATTCAATGTTCTTAAAATTAAGGCTCTACAGGGGCAGCATAAGATTTTTATTCTAGCCATAGGTATCTCGCTGTGAGGTTCACCTTTTATTGCACTCTGCAGAGACCATACAAAGTCATGACAGCTATACACGTTAGCGTGCAAAAAACACTTCTAAAAGGAATATCCATTCCACTCATGGCACAATTATCAACAGCTGTAGTTGTCAAATACACTCAAACCAAAATAAATTAGCTATCCAACCTCTTGGTATTTAAATGATTTTTATGTTCTGCATTTTAGGAGGAAAAAAAAAAAGGTTTAATTTTAAACAGCATTCTAGTTATGATCATCCTCTCTTGAGGAAATTTTTTATGAGAATGAATGGAGGTAATGACTACCATTAGTCACTGTCATTAGCATAAAACATTAGAAATGACAATATTTATAACAGGCTATGACATGGCAATTAAAATATGACTTTCTTTCACTTGTGTATGCTTTGGCTACAGCTGATTGCGATTTTCTGAAGTCAAACTCATAGAAGTCTGGTAATGGTATATTTAATAGCATGTTCATCATCAGAGCTAATTGTTTTCCACCACAGGGTATGAAGCTTTATGTCCTCTATCAACCCAAAACAAACAGCCATACTGCTTAATGGCTGTTCAATTAATGTTTATGGTGCTACTTTTAAAACCTAAGTTACAAGGCAAAAAAAGTCTATGAAGCAGTTTAAGAATTTCAGAAGCTTAATGGGACTTCAACCAATACCAAAAAGACTAAAATACATATAAGGTCCCACACTTAAGGATGTGAAATAGAAGACATTAGTCAGCATCAGAGAACTCTTCAAGGACAATGGTATAATGGTCAAAAGAGGGGAAATCAGTCCTTCACTTCAGGAAAGACGGCTGACAGCTGCACTGAGATTGTTGTTCATGCTGGGTTAAAACAGAGAAGACCTGTCCATCCCAAGTCACATAAAGGTCAGACACTGTTGCTCAGATTGCAAAGTTATTCCCCTGAGAGTGATTTGCCCTCAGTAACCTAGATGGTGTCCACCTACTCATAATTCTTTCCCCTATTTAGCAGAGCTCATGCTGATTAAGAAGAAATAAGAGTTCAAAGACAAGTTTCTCTCCTACTGCCTTGGTGCATATTAAACTTTGTCTCTCCCTTTTATACTAAACCTGTAGAAAGCAAAAAAAACCCTACTGTAAATATGTTTTCACTAAAGAGCTGCCATTGTTCTAAATTATGAAAGAAAATTACTTCCGGCTTGTGCTGTAGACATTACTGCTGTATACAATCAACAGCACAAGCCAGAAACCATTTACTTAAGAGTTTCCCATTTTAATTCAGACACCCTGATCTCTGTCTTTTAACAATGCATTACAAGTCTGTATTTCTTTTGACACCTAGGCAATTAATCATGGACACTCCTCAGACCCCCAAAGTAGCTGGACACAATAAGACAGGAAAGAACCAGAATTGAGGGGTGGTGAAAATTTCTTTTCAGGAACTACACTTTTTTCACACCATAAAATCTGCTTGACATTCATTGCTGCAAATATATTTTAATAGAACTGCTGTTACTCTGCCTCTCCTCCCAGCTTCCCAGGAGTTTTTGCAGATCAACATGACATTCAGAAACAGGCAAAAAATGTTCTGCAAAGTTTAAAGGCTGTCAAGCCTTCTTGGCAACTTCCCTCTAAAACTGCAGCTGAGAAATGACAAACTTATCACCTGACTGGCTGGAGTTTAAAGCTGACTGCTTTTGATTAGGAAGCAATGAACCTTCCGTTGTGGAGTTCATTTTGTGTTTCATAAGCACCTCTTCACTGAAAATTATCCAGTTGAACTGATTTGAATTTGATTAGTGTAATGCTACAGCTTTATTATTTGTAGTAAATACAAGCATCTTTTATGGTGTTATAGCACATTTAGGAGAATTTCAGGATGGTTACAGACTTACTGTTATTTCTCATGTGTTATTGATTGACATTCAAAAAGAAATCAAATAATAATATATGCCTGTGTTGCAGTTACTTACTTGTTGTGCATTGCTCAATATGAACTCACACTCTACTTCCTCTCTGCTCCAGAGGGAAGAATAAGATGAAAGCAATCCTGCCTACTCAAGGACAAAGTACAGTGTCCTCAGCAGGTAAGTTGAGCTAGAAGGAAAGTTACTGTGAACTGCAACAGCTAACTTCGTTAATGGAAAACTCCTGTATTAAATTCTATGCTGCAGACTTTGTGATTGATACTTCAACAGCTAGTGCTGTGGAAGAGCACAGCCACCAGAGGTGCATGCATTAAACACTGAATTGCTCTCTCAATGTCATCCAACTTCATGAGTTGCAATGCGAATGCTCTGGGAAGCTTGATACACTTTTATCCTCTGACAGCCTTTCAATTATATGTCCTTTCACATTATTACATAACTTCCAGTGATCTGCACTGTGGACCTCAGCAATAAAATCCATTTTGTATCTGAAGAACACAATTTCTTTTGTCAGTCAGTTTAGACATAGAGGGGGAGAAGTGCCTTTGACCAGCAACTAATCACAGAGTCACAGAATGTTAGGGGTTGGAAGGGACCTCCGAAGATCATCAAGTCCAACCCCTCTGCCAGAACAGGACTGAAACTAGGGCAGATCACTCAGAGATGCATCCGGACAGGTCTTGAAAGTCTCCAGAGAAGGAGTGGAGTCAGCTGGTGAGGTCAATAAAAGCTAAAAATAATATTTGACTCGGAGAAAAGAGAGTTCAGGACACAACCTATTGGTTAGATTCAGCCCTAGCTAAACATTTATTTCTGTGTCTGTGTTATAAGGAGTGCTTAGTCACCCAAACCTACATGCCTGCAGAGTGGTTAGAGATGTAGCTACAGAACTCACCGTTAAGATCTGTGATTAACTAAACAGCTTAATGTATTTATTACTAGTATAGTCCACAGTGTCTAATACCTATTAGCTTCAGGCTGAATATTCTCTAGAATTTAGTTCTACATATCTTCAGAAAAAATGCATAAATTTATACAATTTATCTTCTTATTTGCTTACTTGGTTTCATAAATCACCAGTATATTGCATGAGTACATCAACATACCCCAGTCATTAGAGATGCTTTTAGAAAAATAAAGCAGACTCACCTCAGCTGCAATTTAAGCTATTAGTGAAATATTAGTGTAATATATGCATCCTCAGTACTTCTCTGGCTCTCATTAATAGCTGCTGGCTGTCTCAAAATCTGTAACATATTAATTTCTACAGTATCTGTATAAAGATGCAAAAGTTTGAAATAGGGTTTTTGGGTAAGGCTATTTAGATCTTGTGTACTAGTGATGACTCCTGACTTTTGAGAACCTGAAAATGCGGCTAGTAAAAGCTGCAGGCATTCAGCACTTCTGAAAACAAAAGTATGTCTTCGATGCTCAAATACAGATGGAAGTTTCTAATCTATCTTTTGAAAATTTTATCAACAGAATTGCCTTCTCCTATGCAAATCCCACTTCTTTAATAAACAAGCAATTAAACAACAAAGCCAGCAGAAGAAAGAATTAGCAAAGGTTATAGAAGTACAGAAAATCCACTTCTGGGAAACTCCATAGTCCTGTTTCCAAGAGGTAGATGCTGCGCATGGGGAGCAAAAAGTGAAGGCCTTGAATGTCCTGTTCTGTCATAGCAAAGCTCTTGAGTATTGGGCTGTGCTTATATATGTCCACTTTTCAACCTCTTGCTCCACAGCAGAGCATTGAGGGCATAACACAGGGTTACTTCAAACTCCGAGAACAAGCATTTGCGTCAAGCCTTGTGTTCTCTCAGCTCTGCACAATTTAATTAATGGTATGATATGACATGAGGCACACAATCTGTACCTTTCAATGTAACTGAAATTTAAAATTCTTTCTGTAAAAGTTTAATTATTAAGGTTGGGATTAATTTCACCCAACCTCAATTATCTAGAAGAGAGCTACTCAGTCTATGCTGAGATTCTAGTCACATTTTCTAAACAGCAGAGGGCATTGCATCCCACTTGTTTTTGACACATACCTGAAAACCAAGGAAGTCAGAAAATGTAAAGGAAGTCATGGAAGCAGATGAACCTTGGCATTTTACTATGAAGTTTTGTCTTGCTCAGGTTGGGAAAAATCAGACTTCCCTTCCTTCCTCCACAGATTTCTGTTCACCTTCTAGTAATACAAGTAGACTCCCTCCTGAAACACTTTTTCACTTATTAAAACCTGAAGCTATTAAGCTAAAAAGAATCACTATTCTGAGTTTCCAAGAACACTAAGTCATTTTCTTTAGGGAAAGAATGAAAATGACCACCTACTTCCAAGTCTCACTTTTAAGCCCTTTTAGGAAATTAGTCCAATGGTTAAGAGATTGGGCTATAAGTAAAGGTATTTTGGTTCTGATGAATGTGTGACACAGAGCAAACAGCTTCCCCCTTCTCCTACCATTTGCTATGTGCAAATGTGCATGAATAATAATAGAGTCACTGATCTTATTCCACATTGGTATAATGTGAGAAACATTTCTCAGAGCCCTAGTTTACTATTCACAAAGTTTTAGCACACCTAACTATAAACTAAGTAAACCCTTAAGAAACCTGCATATTTTCACCCATTTCTTTATCTCACTCACAGACCACTTAAAACTAGAGTGTGAGTACTGTGACCCAGAGTTTATTTCCACATCTAGCTAGGAGGATGTATCTTGAAAAATACAATAATTTTTTTTTTCTCAAGTCACATGTTAGGTGTGAACAGATTTTGGCCACATTGTTTTAACTCTTTTTTAGCTCTTTCTGTAGAGAAAAGTCTAAATCTGAAGCAAGGCATAGTTCAAATTTTTAGTGTCATTTGCACACAGCAAATCAAACAACTGCACTGGAGATGTCATTACTTTCAGAACATGTGATGACAAGGAGTGGAGTCCTGTAAAAGAACTCTGTGTGCAGGAAACTAAACTTCAGGTCTTTTTTCTGGTGTACACTCAGAAGGAGCAAGTCAAGGGCCGTGGTTGCACCATAAGTAGAGGAAGTGATGGCATGTACAGGATTGAGGAGAGTATTTGTGCTGCCACTGAATGTAATAAATAAACCTATTTTTTTGGCAGACTGAGGTAAGCTGAATTATCTTACATTTGACAGAAACTAAAATCATATAGGCAAATACCACAGCTCACCTGATAGACTGGAAGATCACTGTAAGTCTGAGTGTCGACGTCCTAGAGAGAATGGTAACGGTAGGTCCAGAACTCAGGGCTGTGAGGAGTCCCAACCTGGGGCTCAGTCCTTCAGATCCCACTGATTTATTGCAAATGATGTCGAATATTCTCCATTCCCTGAACACTGTTCAAAAGGTACAGTACTTCCCTAAGGGCTCCAAAGATCTGAAAACCAAGACAAAGTTGGGCAGACATATTCAATGAAGAACACAAAATTAGTTGTCAGATTAATATTTTAACTTAAACGACTTATGGAGATTCACATAGCATCTTTGTGACACAGGAAGAGTTTGGATGACAGAAAACACTTGGAAGACAATACCTTCCAAATTCTGCAAGCTATCTGATAAAGCAATTACAGAAAATAACAATATCATTTGCTACACATTTCTGACACATTCCCAACACATTCCCATGCCCTGCAAGGAACACAAGTAGAATGGAAGAGCACGTGATCTCCTGCTTTTAGGGTCTCTAAAATAATGGATGTGCACAAGAAAGCAAAAATGACAACAGGAAACAAACTAAATAAATTTATAGTTTTGAATTTTTCTTGAACTTTTTTAATACAGTTATTGTATGGAACTTCAGTGGTATCATTTTAGCTCAGCTTTCTCATTTAAATTCTTACTTTTTATAATGCTATGAATTTATGAAGTATTGCCTTCAATACCTTTTCTTCACCTGCAACCATCTACTTGAGATGAAGGCTTAAGGTCCATGCACAGTAGTATGAGTATGCTTTTATCAATGCAATAAAAAGGAGGTCTGTGGCAGTGAAGTTTATGAACACCAACACTTTTTATACAGATAATATGCAGAGTAATTATATTTTCTCCTGAGCAAATTACTTCTGAGTGTTGGTATGGATGAGAATGAGAACTTGTGAGAACAGGCTGGGTTGGAGTTGTGTTTCAATTCTTCATAATATTAACAAAATCAGGTCTGTGAGAGACTAATTAAAATCAGCTCTTATTACAAACAGTGGAAGCTTTGGCTAAAGAGGGAGGTATTTTAAAGGTATTTTTAAATCTTATTAGTTAGTCTTTTCAATAAGACAATGGAGAGAAGGTACATCCAGACAGTCTTTTAGAGTTCCTGGTGCTTTGTATTATCCTCTGTAGGCAAAGACCACTCCACTGAATATATAGGTACCCTAGTACTTGTAGTGTCAAAAGCTATGTATTTGAAGCTAGGTGCTGAATGTTCTCAATATTTCCCCAAATGCCACACTAAGGTAACTTCACGTAAAAGAAAAAGAAAAAAAGAAAAAAAAGAAAAAAAAAAATCAGTGTGGGGTAGGGGAGTATAGGCATTTTTGTATAGCTTCTAGCACGTTTACTGAGTTGGCAAAGGCAACCTTTTTGGATCTCTCATGATATTCTCCTAAACAAACATATCTTCCTGAAAACATAAAAAAATATTTTCTGGGACCCTAAGGAGAGTTCCTTCTGCCAAAAGCAAGTTCCAGTTTCAAATTGCAGGAACACTCTATTTGCAAACTGCGTAAACCCTTCCATAAACTTGGAGACATTCTTCTATGATGGAAAGTATTAGGTAGGTATAAACATCAGGCTTGCAAAAGGAATGGTTAAAGTATGACAAGAGCTACAAGAGGTCTGAAGTTAGGTAAATATGAATTATGGGCCAGTGAAACCCTAATAAGCTCCTTTCACGTCTACATTTGATGTAGTCTTTAGAACAGTTGAATTTTATTTTTTTTTTTATTGATTTCATGCATAGGAAGGGCACTGAACGAACTATTCAGTATTTCTTTTATCCTCATTATTCAA
>JAAGNO010012688.1:68786-97181 GCA_033439905.1 Ceryle rudis | reverse complement strand
CAGAAAAAGATAATAATAGGCTTCTTCAGTGTAAATTTTGCACATGCTCACTACACACACACACATTCTGCCAGCTGCTTCATTCAGTTGCCTAGTAAAGTGCAGTAGGCTTCAAGAGATGGTAGTATATCTGCACTGTGGACCAGAGAGTTCAGTTCTCAAGAGATCACAGCTCTGAATACATCCTGTGTTTCACTTCCTGATGCAACTTCTTACCCTCACCTGCTGCTTTGCTAATTGTGTTCTATTACATCTCTTTGACCTGCTGAGTGACCTCAGCCAAATCATTCAGCTTCACTCTCTCTCTAATTCTCTATTACAAGGCAGAGAGCAAAATACCTGCTTCCTTCAGTAAGAATTTTAAACTCTATGGAGCAATTTTTTTAAAGCTTTGTAGGTGCTATTCAAGCTTTATAATATTTATGCAGTATTCTTGGTGTTACAACAGATAACTGTCTTCCTTTCTTCTGAATAAGCACTAGATTCCCTGAAGCACGTATCCCACAGGCCTTCACAGTCTAGTGGGCAGACCATTCTTGCCTTAGATTTGCAAGCAAGTTTAATGGTACTATCATTAAAGACTATGTGAAGAAAAGTACTGAGCCTGCTTCAGGAAGTTGTGTCAGTTCTCACTCCAAGAAAAGAAAGTGATTAACATAAATGGATGAATTTCATTGCCAAACAGATATTTGGAGCGAGTGACAGTCCCAAGCAAGTACCCTCAGCAATTCTTCTTGCATATGGGAAATTAGCTTTTATGATATAAAAAGTGTTATTTTTATGTTGGTACTGTAACTGAAGTACAAGTTCAAGGTTATTTCACACTGCTTGCTAAGAAGGACATCAGCTGGAATGACACAATCCAGTCCCTAATAGATACTGAATGAATTTAATTAAATTAGTGAAATGACTGCAGTCCAATTGCTGTATTTCATATTCCCTTTTCATTCCTCGATATCAGTATGGATTTGTAGTGAATGAAACCTGAGTAATGTCTGCAGAACTGGATCCTCCATCAGAAAGCTACTTTGTTTAACTGGAATCCAACATAATAGAGCGCTGCTGTCCCTTGTTCGTATCTTTACATAATGGATTCTAATAGAGATATTAAAAAGGTATATAATGCTCAAAATACCATACAGAATAAGATAAAGAAACCTATACATATTTAATACTCTGAGCATACTAGGTTGAAGTCCTATATTATCAGAGGATAGCAGCATTTCATTTGAATGAGAGTGTCCTTGATTGTCTTTTCAGCTAAGTAGGTATATGAACAATTATTTTTTTCTGGGAAGAGGAAAAAAGAAGAAAAAAAAAAAAAAAGAAAGAAGCTGAATAGGCAAGACCTTTCAAATGAGTTTTGTCAGTGGTTGTACAAAGTTCAGGAAGAAATATGAGTTATTAGCTGAGCAATGAATATGGAGTCACAAGTGAATATAGGATTTCATGATCCAAAATATCTGCACATTTTGGTTTGTTTACTATGAAGAAGTAAATAAAAAAAAACCCCACCCACAATGATAAGAAGTCATAAATGACCAGCTCAGCAGTTCACACCTCTGACTTGTTACTGATAACACAGTGTGAAGGCCCTGCAATGCAAGGGCATATAGCAAAGGTATTCAATGTTTTCCTGTGAGTAAGCCATCCATCATCAGCTAATGCATCCAGCATGGCACAAACAGTGTCAGAAATGATATAAGCAGGTATTCTCACACTTTGTAATAACACTGTATAATAAGAAACTATGTTTCAATTAGATCAATAGGGTACAGCAGCAAAATGAAGAAACAAGAAATGCTGTTTTCAGAATGAATTCTACTCTTATCAGGGCACTCAAGCATTTCCACTAACCTACTAGTACACCCAAATGTTAAAAAATACCAGAAAGTTCTGATCATTTCTGTCTGTACAGCATCCTGAAAAACATTCTGGGAATACACACACAATTTACAAAATCAACTACATAGCCTTTTTTTTTTTCCCATTCTTTTCCTTTTTATATGTGAATGATGACCTATACCATTACAACATGGGTGTGATCCTCCAATAAACCTGCCTTCTGATTTACAGATTAAAAATATGAAAACTTGAAATTGCTTTCACAGGAAATCTTGCTATTTAAAAAGCATCCTAGATTTCCAAGTTAATTCAATTATTTCAGGAAAGAAGGCATCTACACCTTTAAATAACTACTAAACACAGCCTTTATTAGGATTTATATGAGGAAAACAAACCTTTAAAACTGTAACATTTTTTCAGCATAAGTTTAGAAATCTGACTTAAGTTGACAGAGTTTTGCTTCTATTTGAGAATGAAAACTTTGTTCCAGATAATGCATGATTTAGAGGTTTAAAATGTTCTGCTGGGTTATGATATAAATTACTTAGTCAACCAAAGATTGTGAAAGGGCCGAAAATGTTCCCTGTACTCATACGGGGAGACATAGTTCATATTCCACTGTTTCAGAAAATAAATACCGCGTACATCATGTCTTTACTAAAAGGTATCAGTATATTCATGAGCAAAGCTCATCATTTGTCTAATAACTATGCAGATCAGCAAATCTTTCAGTGGGAATAATTTTCCTTAATGTCTCCAAATGCTAGCATCTAACCTACAGGAACAGAAACAAAATCAATTGAAGAAAAAGGAAAGGTTTAGTGATTTGAAAGGTTTCAGTCAGGTCCCAATGAGCAATAATAATGACTAGAAAAATGTAATTAGCTAACAGCAGAGTGGAAGATGGTGATCATCTCTGAAGCCGTAATTGTTCTGAGAAAGTTACCTGTGTGCCTTTTCTGTCTCCACAGACCAATACAGTAAAAGGGATAACATTTGATACTTTTTTTGATAACTCTTGGGTTCCAGTAACTGATGGAGGTCACAGAGTGCATCTAATTTTTTAATAGAGGACAAAAAACTCCAGAAGACACTAGACTTGTTTTTCTGTTTAGCATTCAAATATTTTTCATTTTTTCCCGTGATTTTATTTATTAATTAGGGTTCTTCCTGTACTTTGGTTATTCTATTGATAACAGAGGAAGTCTTGAAATAGTATCAAATATTATCTTAATTCTTTTTGATCTATCTTTAATAACAATTAGCCTTTTAAATGTTAACTAAAACTATTGCAGTTTTTGGCCAAAAACTTTGTAATCACTTAGTAAAATTAATATTTTTTTTTTTTTATTATTCCTATATTGAAAAAATACATGTACTAATGAATTTTCCCTCCTGAACCCTAAAAATACCTACGTTCTGATATAGGCATAGTGAGTTCGTTGTCATAGAGGATGAATTTATAACCTATTCTATGATTCTGACTGTTATAAACATGTTTTTCCCAAACTACTTCATCTTCTTGCAATCTTGAGTCAGTTACTGAAGTTCTAAAGCATTATCTTCAGGCAATACTTAAGAAAAAAAAACAAACCTATTTTCTTTATAATCTTTGTTAAAATGTTGTTAGTAAATAGATTTTGTTGGGAGAGTATAATTTGGTTTATATTTGATATTTGTTTCACAATATTACAGGAAATTATTTTTTTTCTGTCAAAATATGTAGCTGCTTAAAACATTCAGGTAGAGTTTCTCGGTTATCTTTTCATTTAGATAGTATTTTTCCATAAAAGAAAGGCAATGTACCCATAAACCTTACACAGTAAAGTTTATGGGTACACTTTAAGTAGGTTGTATGGAGAACACTGATATCCAGTAATGTCCTTATTTAATATTTATATAATCTTGAATTAGCTTGTTTCTGCAAGTTAATACAATATGGAAAACTTGCTAGGAATTCTGTTCCTTAATGGATCATATTATTCTTTCATATGTTAACAAAAACTTTTTCTCTCTGATGTTTACCTTATTCTATGACTCTCCTTCACCATTCATAATTTTGTAACTTAATTTTTTGACTCTTAACAAAACCTTTGACATCTTAGAAAGATAGTACACAAAACAACACTCTTACTGTTAAACATGAAGAAAATACATAACTACTGTACACCAAATCTTATTTTACTTGAACACAATACATTGCTTACATATTCTTGATTTTAACCTCAGATAAAAATCGTGGATGGTAGTTCATGAGGGCTACCATAAATTCCTATTGTCTTGATAAATGTTATTTTAAGTGATGCATTAGTTTAAATGCTAATTATCCTTATTCTAATGGTAACTTGGTTGCTTTATTACAGTTCATGTACTCAGCTCAGTACCTCATCCCTGGCTGTGGGCCAGCAGGTCCCTAGCAATTGGGAGATAGACTCTTCCAGCCTGCTGTGCTTAGTGACCGGGTCTTCACATCTGTTCCTTCAGAGCTCCCACGGACACAGTGATCTGTTTTACATGCACTCACTTTCACTAGTATCAGTGTTACTTGGTTTAGAAGTCAGCACATGTTCAAGTATAACAGAGTAATTATTGCTGGGTTACAGACTGAATAGGGCATGTGCAGTAAGGAATGTTTCCTAGCTTGACAGCTGCCACTCTGATATTCTGAATGGAGGCTGAGGACCTCATTGAGCTAGAAAAACATTGTTAATATCCTTTGAGGTGAGTTCAGTTATACTATACTTCCTAAGATTCTTCATTTATTCATACAAAGATTTAAGATCTTGTTTAAACAGTGTAAGATAAGCTGTCCAGGAAAGAGTTACATGGTGCTACTTCATTTCCTGTTAAAGGTTGCAGCTTTAGCGATTTATTTATTTATTTATTTATTTATTTGGTTACAATGCCTCTTGAATACATTCAGTAAGTCTGCTAGACAACACAGTTCAGTAGTGTAGTTTTTCCTCATCTATTACTTTTTCAGGAGCTTGTCTCAGCCCCTTGGAGCTTTCTTCCTACTCTGTTTCTAGCTGGACTTGAAAATTGCTCCATCCTCCTAGACTAGGTTTTCAGTAAGTGAAGCTGTGTCAGTATGACATATGAAGCTACAGATTCTATCACTGTGCCATCCACTCCACTACCTCATCACCATTTCAACAAAGCAGACTGTCAAACGTTGGATAACCCACCTCCAGAAATCATCAGCTTTGAATCATCAGTGGCTCACTGATTCTATTCATAACAAGTACTTTTTGGAATGTGCATTGTTTGCACTAATAGTGCAATAGCCTACCTATTTAGGGTAATAAAAGTTCTCACCCAGGAGCGTATATATTATTATCTACTATCTCATGAAAGCAAAAAATTTTTCAGAAGTAGACAGCTCCATTTGAAAAACAAAACAGTGAAAAGAATATTTATCTTGATACTGCAGAGGTACAATTAAGAATATTTTAGTAGAATTTTGTAAAATAATGTATTTTGCTGTCCAAAGTACTGAAAACCATAATGCAATTACTTTCTTTTAAAGATCAAACTGTACTATACATGAGGTCAACCTGGACAAAAAGAAACTTTGAAGTCTTTTAAGAGAGGTTTTGCTTTTTCAACTCTGTTTCTCTTTTCCAGTGTTTTTTACTCATTGGTTTGACATTTTATACTAGTTTTTCTTCCTATTACAAACAAAACTACTTGGCGTATCAATTCATCCAAGGAAAATGTTTGATTGATAACTAGTGTCTTGGAATTATATCTAGCAGAAGTTCTGTGTTTTCTGACGATGCATGTAAGTTTTAAGGACCTCAGAATTATGGCTGACCTGACTGGTGAATGTCTGGAATATAACACAGCTTCTCATGGATGACCTAAAGATGCTGGTTAATTAGAATAACCAGACTCTCTTGTTACTCTTTCACAAATTAAGAAGGTGGTTTTTTAGTCACAAATTAAGAAGGTGTTTTTTTAGTAAGACATGGATGATTAACTGTAAGACTTCTTCATAAACTGATGTGAAATATACTTTGTAGTTAGCATAGAACAGCACAAGCAGTCATGGATAATTTTTCATACTAATTTTCTGAGAATCAATAGAGCAAATATTTGCATAAATAGTTGTTTGCTCTGACTTATTAACCTACTTGTTCTAAATAATTCTTGTATAAAAATATTTCATAATTGATCACTTTACTGACATATTGTGCATTTTTTTTAAACTACACAAATAATGTCTGTAAAGTGGACTTAAAGACAAGAATATTAAAGGACACTGCTCTGCTATAAGCTGTATGAATTTATTGTCGTCTATACTCAGGGACTTCACATTAGTTACCCTCACATAAAAATCTGATGCACAAGAGAGAAATTAGTTTTATGTACTTTGTCCTGGATCTCACTTATATCAGGTATGATCTACTCATGGTCTTGTGTAATTAACCATTTCAGTAAGGCATATGAGCATTTCCTGAAATAGTTCCATAGTAAAATCTATAATCTATAATAACCTATAATCACAGTTACACCAGTACAAAACTGTATTTATAGTAGTGGAGTGTATTTTTCTTGTCTGTATAATAGATGTAACATATACGGACTGAAGGACATTTGTATAACTATATGCAAGGTGGGTAGATGAAAGCTTTCTACTACAGTGGTACACTCACACTGATGGGACTTCAATATGCAGACATCTTAATGCCATGTTAAATCACTTTGGCTTGTAGAGTGGTTGTAGCACATACATCAAACCAATTTATAAAGTTCTTGAGGCAACCCTTTGGAAAGGAAAATTAAGCCATTTGGATCTTGTTATACAACACAACCTGTGTTTTGTAAGTAACTGCTGAATACAGTGCTAGCTAGAAAATGTTAAATCAGCCAGACTGCAATCATGGGAAAAGATGCCAGAGTAATATTTGTGTCTGGGACTGTGTGTTTGGTGTGCAACATCATCAGTTTTGTTTATTAACTCTTGTCTAGTTTAACAATCATGAAAGAGGAAGAGAATTTGTACTTTTTGTATTGTGATTTGGTTGACACTTCTGAGTAGACAGTCGTATTTGAGCTGATATTTCTTTTTATGTTTCCATCAGTGACATTTGTCTTCAGTCAAATATCACATATATAATCTGAAGTCTATATAAAAGGGTTATCCAAGATATACTTTTAAGTTTAAATGTATTTAGAAGAGAAATACAGAAAGTTATGCCTTGATGCATTGCATGGTAATACCATTGTCTTTGTGATTCTAAAGCATAAAAAATCAAAATGTAGCAAGCAAAAGAATGAATAACAAACTTCCTGCCTCATTTTGTCATAGGATGAAATTATAAATATTTTGAGAAACAAAGGTAAGCCAGTATCGTATTTTTCTGTCATGTGAGTAGTTGGTTTCCAAAACGTAGGCATGCTTTTAATAAACATCAGCTCTTGTTTTTAGCAGAAGCAGTTATAAAGTATGTAATCTTAATATTTACCATTAAAAGGCTAGACGACAAGACTTCTTTTATTTAAATGAAGGGTATTATACCATACAAAAGCAAACACTTTTATTGCCATTATACCATAATCACTATGTTGCTATGCAAAGAAACACTGCAGAGAATTATTTATTTTAAAACTCTACCTGAGTATGTTTGAGTGTTAGTAAAAACAAATGCACAGATAAAACAAGAAATAGGAAAACCCCCTGAGATGCGGCAGAGCTTACCTGACCACTTCTCAGCAGATCTGTTGCTTAGCTGTCCAGTGCCTGTGAGTCCCTGAAATAGTGAGACAGAATAAACTCAATGTAACCATCATGTAGCCTACTAAATTCACTTTAACACTTCAAATGACAAGACATATGCTTCACAAACTATTCAAAAAGAGTTAGCATGCAACTCCAGCTGCAAGAGATTTTGTTCACAAACTGAACAGCAATAGGCCTGTACTTTATTCTCATCAAAAAAGTAAACCAATCACATTGACAAAAAGCCACTGTAAACAAAAAGACTGTATTTAAAGGATTAACAGTTTTGGCATCCCTACCATCAAGTCTTCTGTTCTTTTTTTTTTTTTTTTTTTTTTTTTGCTTTCATCAAAATGTAGGTTATATATTTGTTGTTAGCAAGAGTTGCATTACTATTATTGTTAATTTTAGTTCTGTTTATTACCTTGAGGGTTATATATTGTAGAATAATTTTGTTGTCACTAGTTAATGTTAATTAGCTGTTTTAATAGCCTATATACCTATTTGTTATCTTTTGGTAGGTTTACTTTTTTAACTATCAGTAACTTAATAACTGTGAATATTTAACATTACTGTTGCATACTCAAAATTACAGAGTTACTATTAGTGTTACCTGTTTAACGTTTAGTCATCCTTTGAGTCCTGCGACATATTTCCTTAATAATCATCAGCCATCAAGTCTGATAGTCTCAAAAGAAATATCAGCCCTCTAAACTGCCTTCAAGGGCGGTGATATTTAGCACTGAAAATTACAAATAAAGTTTTTGAAGTTGAGTACCAACAACTGGGCAGTGACACTGATGATTTGTTTATCAAGACAAATTGTTATATACTACGAAAAATGCAGTCAACGCACTCTTCTGAGTGAAAACAAATAGGTGAATCTATGCAATGCTTACATGTTGAATGGGATATTTAATGTGCGGGGAAACTCAAAGGTTGAAGAACTAGCATTTAGACAGTCTAACAGTGGTAAGTGGTAATCTTACCTCTTTAAACTCCATTACACTCTCACGAGAGACATGCTAATACAAACAAGTCAATCAGAGTTTGTGTTTAGCAAGATCAAGCTTAGAGGATCGTTTAAAATCCATTTATTGTTCTAAAGCATTTTTTTCCATTAACATGTTATACATTAGTGGATACTAACCATGATTCATGTAACAGTTTAGTTTGTTAACTTTTAAATTATTTAACAACCAGAAGTTATTAATACAACTTTTAAAGTCTTACACAAAAAATCTTAAAACAGGCTTGGGTTCATTTTTGTAATTTTTATATAAAAAACATTTTAGGCATCTCTTGAAAAAGAAATAAAGCAGGCATTTAAAGCTAGAAAACAAGTAATTCCAAATTTAGTTTGTTACAAAAGGTTTCAGCTTTATTGACAAATTATGGCAAACATATTTGACAAAATTATGGTTTCCTATTTAGAGAAGCTTACACATGGAACTTTATGTGATTTTTTTTAACAAATACAGGTTAAAACACTGAACAAATTCAGTTAGCTACATACATACAGTAGCTGCTTGTTTTCAACCCCATTAAAACAGCATTTAAAATTAAATTTACAAACTTAATATAGAACATCTTAATCTAAACTAACATATATTAAAAAAGACAGGTTAAAACATCTTATCTACAGCTTGATTATTGTCTGGCTCAAAAAAAAAAAAAAAAAAAGGAAAAAAAAATCATATTACAGTCTTTCAGCAACCCTAAACAAAAACTCAGCCTTAGCTAGTATGTAGAGAGACTTAAGATCTGTAACAGTGTCATGCTTTTTAAGTTACACACAGCAATGAATACAACCAACAGAACATCATCTTTGAATGATTTATAGACAATGCTTGCCAAAGGTTTTTTGTCTCTTTTTTAAGTCCGTGTTATAAAATAATACTAATGCCAATGTCACTCCAATATTATAGGAAATACAAGTAGTACATAGGATAATAATGAGCAGTAATCCCTAGGATAGAAAAGAAATGGACTATTACTTGTCTTGTTGCTGTTTATGTGGAGATCACAGGCTATTAATTGTCTTTGAGATGAGGTCACAGATGAGGAGGACCTTCAATATCTACCATAGGGGTGTTCTCTGTAACCCCCTCTGGCTGACCTTGGAGGTGGTGCCTTTAGGCTGGAACGGGTTGTGGCCCATTCTTCTTGTGCTAAAAACAGAAGAGAAAAACATGTTTTGTAAATATCTAACCTTGAAAGAACAAAGTGATGCCACTGCTAATGGCTGTCAAAATTCTTGAGGGCTTTGACTGAAAGCTTCAGAAAAATAAAATGAAGCTGGTGTTACGATCCATTTCTTTATCCTCCCACAAAAACTTATGGAAAACTAACCTTCAGCTTCTTGACAACAGCAACCTGTCTATCTCAGAATGAAAAAACCTTACTCCTTCACTTTCAGCATAGAATGAATACCTACTGTAGTGGCAGTACAGTCAGCACTGGAAAAATCACTGCACTAGTCTGCCAGCTCAGAATTTATTTGATGTCTTGAGCATCCAGAATTTAAGTTAAAGCACCAATGTGAATAACAGTTTATGGAGTTGGTATGTTAATAAGATGAGGAGTTGAATCGTGAAAAGATGACAGAAAAATATTTGATTTTTTACTTCCACTGGACCAAAAGAAAGAAAAGAATGGAAGAAGGATAATGTGTAGAAATGAAACTACTACGTTAAGCAGACTTAAGACAAGTTAATTGTCAAATAGTTTATCTTTGCATTATCTTTAGAATACTTTTTCAAATATGTGTGAATGAAATATGTTGAGGAAGAAGAAGTTAAAAATTGTAAGGGTAGGTCAGTTTTTACAAACTACTAAAAATCTTTGTTTGTTGCTTTTTTTTTTTTTTCTTTTTCCTCCCCACAGACACAGTTTCTGGATTTTAAGCCTTCCAAAGGAGCAAACAAGAAGCCACCTACAGTTGTAGCCCAGCAGGTGAAACCCATGCTTGAACTCTCCCCTAAATGAGCTAGTGGTTCATCAACTGATTTCTGGCTTTGTCTTCCACTGACTTCAACTGACCAAACACATCGATTAAAATGGTAATTCAGAAATCATAATATAACATTTATCTTATATCACATCATCACATTACCCTATAACTATACTCATGGAATACATCTGAAAAACACACGTTGACAAATTTCAAAATCTCCACAAATCTCCCCAAGTTATATGATATTCTGTCTATGTCTTTATAACAAAATATAAAAGGTATTCAGAAATCAGTGTGGCAAATTATAGTTATTTACCATATTGTTTTATTTTATTGGTGATCAGCATGTTTGTATTACAGGTTTATGTAGAACATTAATGTTTGTAAAATATAATAGTAAGAGTCAAGCCTTCTGGTGGCAGGAAAAAAAAGAACACTTTTTAAGGTGTATAAAACCCACAGAGATTGAAAAGAGAGAAGATTCAAATTGATGATAAAACAGTTTACTTTTTGTTTCTATCACAACATAATTAATTGGTATATTAAAATAGATCCTTTTTCCTAACTCTGAATTTTTTTTTTTCCATTTATAAATAGGTAATACAGTAATAAGCTGAACTATCCAGTCTTGAACTACCGCTGAAGATTTGAAACATCAAGGTCCTTCCCCTATAAATTTAAAAAAGCAATTGTATCTATTTTATAAGAGGTACATAATTTTTATGCCGTCATCCATACAAAATTTTTTAAGTGTCTGTTGAAGAAATTAACACTTCAGAACATATTTTCCTTGCTCAGCTCTTGTTTTAGATTTTTGTTACCGCACAAAGCCAGCAAGTATTGACAGGAGCACCGCTGACTCAGCATGGTCAATAAATTAATCTATGTGGAATATAAATGTGAAACTTGCTGAACTCTGAGGTATAGGGACAAGCTGTTAGCCAATGTGGGACATATCAGTGTCGTGAGTAGGGGCATAAAAGAAGCCAAGAAGAACATACTTTTACTACATTTTTTTTGTTACATGCAACTTTCTCATTTATTTTCTAATACACCAAGCAGAGATGTTCTTGAGTTTGATCTGATTCCTGGTGTACCTGTAGAGTGAACTCAACCTCATCTAATTTATCTTTTATTTTTCTTACATTCCATTCCCCCTACTGGAAGGAGAGACTGGGCTTTAAAGTGTCAGGTCACTGACAGAAAGCAGTGACAGATACCTAACATTTGAAAGTCGTGTGTCTGTTGCAATTCACTCAAAACCTTGAAGTATTTTGTTCAGTTTTTTAGTAGAACAAGAGAATAGAGCTTTCTATACAAAATAAAATAATAAAAAAAAGGATAGTACATGAGAATATTAAAAATCAAAATCATATTAATCGTATGTTTCAATGGAGGCAAACCACATTGCCTCAGTCAGATACCTGATTAATGGAATGGTGGCCTTAAATATAAAAAGGAACTGAAAAAAATCATCTCCATTAAGACATGTCAATTATTTTCTTGTATTAAAGAAAGGTTTTAGAGTGATAGCAACATTTTTTTGTCAAAGACTTCATAAATATACCTTCAAGAGCAGAATAAGAGTTCAGTAAAAGGTTCATATTTTGATTGCTTTGGGCTGAGTTGCTATAGATAACTTACTAGTTCAATCTTTACTGATTTCTCCTTAAATAGTTTATTCATATGATTTGGTTTTGATAAGCTTAAAATGATAAAACTCCCCAGTGAAAATAATACATAGAGACCTCTGTTACTCCTCTGCATCTTGATTAATCTGTCTATTGATAATAATATAGAATTCCAAATCCATAATAGCGATATCATTGCATAGTACAAGCACAGAAAAAATTGTTTGGATTTTTCTTTTTATATACATGTGTTAAGAGTCCAAGTTCCAAATGAATTTTTAAGCTATATGATGATATATTATCTGCATTTATGGAATAGTGTGTTGATGTTACAGTTTGGGTTTCCAAAACCTTTATAATACAATATATTTTATTGTCAGTTATACCACATTTTTAGCCATAACACAGGAATTATGTGAGTCAGTAAGTTTAAAACCCCATTGTATTAGTAGAAACTTTGCAAAACTGAAATCTTACCCAACATGGATAGGAACACATACTGTCCACCCACACGGCAAATTGAAGTCACAATTTTTTTCTCTGTCAGGTCAGGAATTCCTCCTGGCTAAAGGAGAATGAGGTCTCCTGGCCATAGGAAAGAAACTGAACTCTCTTGAAATATTTCATGGGTGGAAAAATGCAGATACTGATATTTAGTATAGAGAAGTTCTTGCAGAATAGTTGGGGAGCTTCATAGCTGAAGAAGCTACACCGTGAATAAAAAGGTGATAACATTTTGTGTGCCCTCTGTTTCAGGGCAAAGCAAAATGTGTTACTTCAAATCAATGCTGAAGGTAAATTAATGTTTCACCTTGCATTGGAACTACTCACATCTTTGGTTACAGTGAAGAGGTGGATTCACAAAACACCTTTTCAGTGGAGACATGGTCAGTAACTGCATTAGTGCAAACAGTCTACATTTGTAATGCAAAGTAAACCACATTCACTTGAAACAGTGGTGAGAGTCAGATACCATGTTTTAGGTGAGAAACAGTAACCAAAATGTGAGAGCATATGGAATAATATAAGCTCCAGTAAACACTTTAACCTGGCAGTCACAAAGGGGGACAGACACTGGTAACTAGAGATATTGCCAATGATGAAGCAATTTTTTCACCCAGAATTATCACAGGGCAGAGCATGATTTATACTTTGTAGGAATTGCTTAGAGTCAGATCATTTATTAAAGTGACTTTTGAGTATGAATGTTCAGTTGAGCCATTAGATCATAGACCAGATCCAGGCCCTGGCCTGACCAGAAGTATAGGTACACACAATATTATCATATGTTGGCATCATGTTGAACTGTGAATAGGCCCAAATGCAGGCTGGAGAGGATGCTTATTTCCTTCTTCTTATCTTCTGATGACTTGCATCTGCTTGTCTGGGTACAGGTGTTATTGGGCTGCTAACTTCCTCGTCTTAGATACACCTTCACTGAAGTCAACTATATTTCCCAAAACCAAGGGGTTAATTTGCCACTCCAATCACATCAGAGATGTCAAAGTGTTTTGTGATGCAGATTTATTTCCAGCTTTGTTTAACATAGTCAACTATTAGTAATGTACTAGCTATTCTTCTAGTATAAAAATAAAAAAAGTATTATATAGCTACTGACCTCCTTATTGTCCAAACTTCATTTTAAAAATAAATAAAACCACTGCTGATGTTTAGAAAGAATTGTTCCTTGTGGCCATTCAACTTTGAAGTTAAAAGATTGCCACTGCTTAGTTTTATTTTAACATTTAAAATCTTTAAAACTGAAAATTCTCCCTGAATAAATCAAATTCATCATATATACACTTTTATTAGTAGGAAAAAAACCCACAATAACCCCTTAGAAAATCAGAACTTTTTTTTCTTTGGTGGTTTTTGTTTTGTTTTTTTTTCACCTGACTAATTGGAGTATCTGATGTTGCTACAGATACAGCTGCAAAACAAGACCTATATTCCAAAGACTTCAGGAGTGAGCAGAAGTAACAGAAAAAGTTTGATTGAACTGAAGCATTTGAGTTAATGAGACTGTTGCTTTTTAATGAGCAAGATTTTATTGCCAGTGTCGTGTTTATCCACTGATTACTTCTGTGGCCAGAAAGAAAATAATTAGCTGACTCTAGACTAAAATACTGAATGGTTAAAACAGGTATCAAAGATTGCTTTTGTAAAAAGATAATGCTCTATGAAAACAGAAAAATGAAAATATAAAACATAAATCCTGTTAAAATTCTGGGAGCTATTTCTTCTCTGCAAGATGCCTCTCTGCAACTACATTTCATTATCTCATTGCCTTGGGGTGTGAGGGAAAAGCTTGGAGAGAGGAAATATCAGCTGCAGAGCTAAAGTGAAGCTCAGCCTAGCACATATAAGTAAGTGGACATCTCTGGAGAAGATTTGGTAGCAACTGATCTTTCTATGGAAGAAGAAACATTCCTGGTTTTTTTTTTTTTTTTTTTTTTTTTTTTTTTTTTTTTGTTTGTTTCTTTTTTTTTTTTTTTTTTCTTTTTTTTTTTCCTTTTCTTTTTTCTTTTTTTTTTTTTTCCTCTTTTTTTTTTTTTTTTTTGCAGGGGTTCATTTATTGTGCTTAGTGGAGGATTGCAAAGCAGATTGACCAAATCAATGTATGTGGGATGCAGAAATCGAGCATTTTGCTGCAATAGTTGATTGTCTCCATACCTCGAGAGAAGAGGAGGAAAAAAAAAAAATTAAATCAATTCAAGTGGTCGTCTGGCTCTGGCTGATGCAGTCCCGGCTTGAAGGAGGAACTCTCAGCAGCGCTGAGCCAAACGAGCGTGGGGCAGCGCTCACAGACAGAAGTCCTCTTACCGAGAGGCTTTTAGGCTGTGTTGAGGGCTGGATACGTTCACAGTTTTAGGTTAAATCCCTGGGATGGAAGCTACCAAGACAACACACCTCGCCGGGCTGATATCCAGGGGTTGATGATCGGGAACTGGGGCACAGAAAATGAGTGACTTGGCAAACATCACAAATAAAACTTGTACCAGAGGTGTCAAATGAACTCCTGACCGAGAGCTTCCTTTCTCTAGAACACTGGATTTTAATAACTGGATCTGTGTACAACATATCTGTGAGCGAGTTAAACTCAGTACTTTGACTTACTGAAAAGAAAACCTGACATCACAGAATTCATTATGAATTTTAGAATTTATTTTGAAGCAGGCAAGTTTCTACCTTTCTATAAGAACAAACAATCTTCTAGTTTATTTTTCCAATAATGAACATTTCCATAACTTTACATACTTTTCCTTCATCATTTCCTAAAAATAATCTTTCCCTCTCAACAGCTAACCAGTTTTGGATTTTGAAATTTACTGAAATCTTTTTTGAGTTTTTGCTTTGAAACTGATGTTCATTATGGTATATTGACTAATTAGGGCAATATTGTGGAAGGAACGTAACATTCCTTATAGGAAGTATTGGTTTCTATATATTTCTGCATGTTGCATTTGTCTCTCTTTTTCCCATAGAATAATATAATTTATTTTTGTCTGTGGCTTTTTCCACTTCCTAATACTTCCTAAGAATCTACTTCTTTTTTTTCCACAGCTCCTGTATTTCTTCTTTTCATGACTGTTCCCCAATATAAGTACATTCATATACTGACTTTAACTTACTAAGAACCTCAACAAAATTAAAATAAACTTTCTTTCACGGCTAATTTTGAAAATCTCTTGTTCTCTGGTGTCCTAACTTCCATTCCACCCAAATCATGACTCATTCTGTTATCAGTCTTATTTTGGTTTTATGGACCTCATTAATTAAATAATAATTATTAAATCTAGTACATGCAAAGCATTCTATCCAAGGCTTACACTTTCTCTGAAACCCTCAATTTTCTATTTTGCATTTAAACAAGAGACTTTACGTCTTGGAAGGGGGATTACCCACACCAGCAGAGGATTCAGGATTGAGTTTTTCAGTTGCTCTGTGTGATCATCCTGGAGGAATTATTTTGCAAATTGACTGCAAGCAAAGCATCAAGGGACAAGCTCCCCCTGCTTCCTCAATTGGTTTGGGATGAGCTTGTGCAGAGCTGAACTGGTGTGGACATGAGCAGGCCTTCCCAGCTGCCTGGGCTTTTCTTCCCTCGGGCTCCTTGGCACTCAGCTCTCAGGAAAGGATAAGGGGATGGGGTTTTCTCTTATTTTCCCTCGGGCAAGCAAGTAATGATCAGTGAGGTTACTTGGGTCATGAAACTGCAGCAGTCACTTAACAGCTGGCTGGAGTACAGGCTCTGTACGTACCGTCACTGCAATGCCATTCCACTCCTTACCCCATTTTTGTCTCACGCTCTCAGGCTGAATTGCTATGCACAGAGGGGCAGGGGCCAGTTCCAGCCAAAGGGCAAAGTGCACCCTGGAGAAGACATGGTCTCAGGACTGGATTCAGCCTCTGGAGTGTGGGGCCCTTTCCCCTCCCTGTTTAACACATTGGTGTAGGATGTACAGGCTCCAGGGTGTAGGTGGCATGTCTGCAGCCCAGAGGACAGCCAGTAACACTAATGACCTTGAAAGGGGCTGCTCCAGAGCATAGGCAGTGATCTTGCCCCATATACTCTTGAGTGTTTAGGCAGAACCCCATCTTTATTTCAGTGGCAGTTAGGTGCCTAAAGCCCTTTGAGAGTCTCTCCTCAAAACTGAAGTAGATGGTGCTAGGAAAACAGGAGAATTTGCAAGATAAAGTCTTTAATAATTTTTTGAGGAACTGCAATAGAGAACAGCAGTATCCATGAGGGAAACTGTCTTGTCACCATCACCATCGCCTTCAAAACACCCTCACAAAAACAAAAGGCATTTTGTTCTTTGGACACCTTACAAGAGTATATATTGAATTTCGGTGTATAAGTCTTGTAACGATAGAGAGGCTTTGCCTGTATAAGAAGGTACTACGAAGGAGTTTCCAAGGGAAAGAGTCACTACCAGTCTCTAGCAATAAAAATTGATGCTTATGTATAACTATACATGGATCAAACCCCATCTCCAAATGTCCCCATTTCTAAATGTGATGCAAATTCTGCATCCTAGTTTTTCAGCTTTGTCCTGGTTTGATACTGAGCAACTTTTTTTTGCCCCTACAAATGTATGTTGTAAAGAGGGCTGTTTCAGGTCTGTACAGCAAGAGGCTATAGGTTATTTTCACATACTGCAAACTTCCCAAGTAAGAATCAGCAAAAGACACACATTCAGCTCTATATATTTTATATATGAAAGTACATACACACACTTTTGACACTCATTATTTAACATAATAATGGTCTTTAAGCCTCACAGTTGATAATTCATCTTCTTTTCTACTTTAGCATCTCTGTCCACAGCTCTCTTCTGTTTTATTTCCCTTCTCTCATGTTTTATCTCTTTTTGTGTTCATTTTTCTCTCCTCACAGCTTCCATTTTAAAACTGTCATTTTCTGACCGTAACATCCAGTGCAAAACATGAGTATGCTCAGTGGTTTCGTTAAGAAGCCATGAGAATATGTGGTAATTTCTCAATCCTGCTGCAGTTTCTTAAACGTCATTAATAATCAAAACTGAAGAGTAAAGCTTCAAAAGATTCCCCAACAAACGCAGACTGGAGTATTTCATCATGAGACAATAGCTGAAAGCATGATTTCAGATATGACTTATTTTAAGATAATGATCAGAGAGCCTGGTAAACTCACTGGGCCTGATTCTGCTGTTATTATTAATTCTTAGCCCCAAAGGCCAATGAGGATTCCAATGAGGCAGATATAGTTTGGGGCAGGTATATCAATTCAGTAATTTATTTGAATTAGAATAATTTATTTGAACTATTAAGATCTGGACAGACTGGAGAGTTGGGTGGAGGGAAACCTAATGAAGCTCAACAAGAGCAGGTGTAGAGTCCTGCACTTGTGACAGAATTAACCCATGCACCAGTACAGGTCAGAGGTTGACCTGCTAGAAAGCAGCACTGTGGAGAAGGACCTGGGAATACTGGTGGACAACAGGTTAACCATGAGCCAGCAGTGTGCTCTTGTAGCCAAGAAGGCCAATGGTAACCTGGTGTCCATTAAGAAGAGTGTGACCAGCAGGTTGAGGGAAGGTCTTCTCCCTCTCTACTCTGCCCTAGAGAGGCCACATCCCGAGTACCGTGTCCAGTCCTGGACTTCCCAGTTCAACAGAGGCAGGGAACTACTGGAAAGAGTCCAATGGAGGGCTGCAGAGATGATTAGGGGAGTGGAGCATTTTTCTTGCAAGGAAAGTCTGAGACACTTGGATCTGTTTAGCCTGGAAAAGAGAAGACTGAGAGGGAATCTTATCAATGCCCATGAATATCTAAAGGGCCCGTGTCAAGAGGATGGGGCCAGTCTCTTTTCAGTGGTACCCAGTGACAGGACAAGGGGCAACAAGCACAAAGTGGAACACAGGAAGTTACAACTAAACGTAAGGAAAATCTTTACTGTGAAGGTGAGCTAAACCTAACTTTGGTTCTTCCACTCTTATCCCACATGGCTTCACTTCCTTCATCTATTACCTTGAATGCAAAATAAGGGTCAGGTCATATTAAATCAGCTATCTCATACAACTGCTGTGGTTGTACATGGTGTGACTAGTGAATATCCTTATAGTGTATTAACCATATAAAATGCTGTCAAAAATTCTAAATAAGCACTCACACAATACTGTGGGGACAAGTATTTCATAATGAACTCACTGTCCAATTCACACTATTGAAAGTATCCGTGCTCAGTTCTGGATTGGTGTGTGCCATGCTTTTGTTCACTGAAACTATTTAAACAGTCACAGTTCTTAAGGCAGAGAAGTTATGAATCATATGTGGAAAGACCTGCCACAAGAACATTTCAAAAGAAAAGTTGTTTGGGGGTTTTACTCACCTGCAGACCCAGTGACATCATATTAAGTAACAGCTTCCAAAATGTGACTTCTGAAGCTCCTATATAAGATCCAGGACTGATTTCACATAAAGTTTTCAGCCAGGCAGTAACACTGCTAAAAAAGGAAAGAGTAATTTTTACTGCTGTGCAGAAATTAACATAGGAAAATCCAGTTTGCTTTCACAGCACTTCAGTCCCTCTTGTTGGTGCATTCCTCTTACAGTGCAGCTCCACGCCAGCACTCAGCTGCTGAGCACATGACTGCTGCCTTGTGAGAAGTTAATGTTTATGAATACTCATAGACATACTTTGGGGTTTTTTTGACTTTGAGTGGACTTCTGTGATGATTTAGAACAATGTTCTCCCCTTGAGGCTACTGTGGGTGGGGGCAGTGCACTGGAGAGCTATTTGAATCCCTGCAGATGCAGAAGCGGGGCAGTCTGTATCTGACATTTGTCCTACAAAAACAGCCAGCAAATCCCTTCTCTGGCTTATCAGAGAAGGAGCTGGCTCAGGCATCAGACAAATCCTGAGCACACAGCCTATGTGAAAAAGGGAGGAAAGAAAGCCAAGGGGCTGAAAGAACACACAATAACTAATAGTGAATAAATGACTGCTGACCCTCCCCATCTCTGCCCTCCCTTTCAAGCTGATCTCAGAGTAAGGTTGTACATCAGCTGTTTTCTTCAGCCGTCTTTAGTCAGCTCCACACACAGTTTTAAACTCAGCTGAATAATCTTATAACTTCTTCACTGAGTAGTTGTGTGCTGACATCCTTCCTAAATTAAAATACTTGGAATTAATACTTCTGACCATCTTGTCTGTGGTAATCTCTCAGCCTTTCACTGGACAAATACTAACCACTTTAAACACCTAGTGTTCAGTTCTCTGTTAGGTTCAGAGCAGTTTAATTTTTGAGTACTGCAGCTAAGTGAGACCTCTCACGAAAATTCTCTAATTCATGTTATTCCCCAAATCAAGTTTGGGAATATCCCTTCCTGCCTCTGATCTTGGGCATTGGATGAATATAAAAAAACAGTTCCAATATTTTCTCCCTCATATTGCAGTGCTTAAGCCAACTGACAGGAAAGAAGAACAGTGGATGATTAATTTTAAAACAAAACATTCCTTACAGCCCTCTGCAGCTAAATGGAAGTTGTGGTGACTGAGGCATTTAAGGAGAATATTTCTAAGTGAGACATATTTATCCCATGACAACACTCTATTACCATGACATTTTGTGGTATACCTTTAATAATGAGTAACCTTTGTATAATAGTTTTCATATGATGGAATTTTTTACGTCAGTGAAACAAAGCTACTGTACTATTTCTGGAGCAGACACATTCCAATCTTTGGTTTTCATTGTTTGTTTGGTTTTTTTATAATAATACACTTTCTCTCCCTGTTCCTCATTCAGTCAACAAAAACATCCATTGATTAACAATACTTATTCCAGCTCACATAATTATCTGTACTATGCCTGACATCAAAAAGATTTACAGAACTTAAAGAAATGATTAATAGTATTAGCTTTAGAAGACTGACAACTTCTGTGAGTTCTGATCTGTTGCATTGATTTAGTAGGCATTTAAGGTTAGAGTCAGCATAAGATTGCACAATCCATATCTAACTTGACAAATATATTCAGTTTCTTTACAGTAGCAGATGGTTTTATTCTTCTAAACAAAAAAGTGTTTTGTAAAACTATTCTGTGCTTTCATCCATAACAAATGTTTACTTTGGAGTAAGAAAATGTTCATCAGTGTTCACATAGTTACATCATGAATGCTATCCTGTTGTAGCAGGGGGAATTACATTTGCAAATAGAAAATAAAAATGGCATGACAGAAGGGAAAAAGCAAACACTATTTGTAGTGCCTTATCTTAAAGACACATCTCAAAATACCTAAGACAAATGATTCAAAAAAGGGTGTTAGGAATGATTCTTCTGAAATCCCAATGACTTTCGTCCAGATAATGGCCAATGAGCACAACTGTCTTGCTTCTGGACTGCAGGGAAGGTAGCAGTGCTGGTACTGTCAGGAGGCAGCAGGGCCACGTGCACAAAGGCTGAAAGAGCGACCACCCAAAGTGACATGTTTCAGTATTGAAGATGCACAGAGACCTGTATCAGTTGACCTCAGCCTGTGACCAACAGAGTAAAGAGTCACTAACTCAGAAAGGTAACTTGGGCTCTGCTTTTCAATGGCTTTGTAAATCAGCATAAGCACCTTCTAACAAATGCAGAACTTTCTCGGTAACCAAGTGCAACTGAGATGGGATTGGGAGGCTGGGGGGTGGTTCCTAGGAGCAAACCTCTAGCAGCAGGCGGAGTCCCAGCTGCTCTTTTTGTACAGTACTGTCTGAAATGCCACACAGCAAACAAGCCAGACTGCTTGGAAAAACTGCAGTGCTCAGTTGAAAAGTGTAGTTGTGCTCCTGCTGATGGCTTGCGTCATCAAAATCAAGAGTTGCAGACTCTGCCATCATGAGTCTTGAAATGGAGGTGGAAAAACAGGGCAGAAGTCTCTTTTGTACAGTGGTGGCAAGACAGTAAGAACATGTGTTTTAACACCCACAAAAGTAGATTTTAAGCTTTCCTGGGCCTAGAAAGGTATTTTATGCCACTGGGTGATTCCAGGCTACTTTTTCACACCCTAAATAAGCATTCCTTTTGAGATGCAGAGAAAAAATACTGCTTCACTTAAATAATATTAGTTTATTCTGGTTTAAGGTCCTCAGAGGGTTTTAATTTGTTTGGATGTGGCAGCTATATTGCAGCTGCACACAGACTATTCTCTGTCTTTCTTTAGTGTCAACAGCAACATTTTTAGAAATTTCCTGTACTGCCTTGTTTGTCTCTTTTATTTCTTCCAGCTTTTATTTGATGTAGTTAATCTTTGTATGCATAGTGCTTAAGTTTGTGTTCTTCCTGCCTTGTTTTTGATCCTCATGTGCTCTGTTTGGTTTTTCATTTGTGCCATAACTGCTACAGCAACATTTTCCCTTTACATCTTACAGATCCAGAAACTCAGGGTCCAGAATCTGCCTATGACTAGTATTTGAACTGAATGTTACATTTTGGGTACTGCACCTAATGAAGGGGGACCTGGCTCACCGCATCTTCAGATTATTCTTCTGCATCTCCAGTCCAATCATTTCAGTTGCACTAGCTATAAAACATAGTAGTGAAAAACAGAATCAGAGCCTGGATTTTTAATCTTTTGTGAAGATGTACCACTCACTAGCCAGCATGATGTTTAATGCATTTTATTATCATAAGATAATTGCATTTATGCAAGGCATCTATGTCAATTAAAACACACAAAAAATAACATTGACTAGTAAGTTGTCAATACTCTTTTAAATAAGGTTATTGCCTTCTCTTCAAAACAGAACACACACCTCCTGCAGAAGCACTAAGAGAGAAATAAAGTGTAGATAGACATACGAAAGCCAGTAAGTATTAATTTTTTTCAATATAAAACCAGATTCAGAGTGTGTATATATCTCTATAGCCCCATTGACTTTGTGGAGCTGCACTGATTTAAGCCAGTTAAGTTGCTGGCTCTAGCTTTTTTATTCCTTCCTTTATTGCCTTACCATGCCAGGCTTACAGAACAGACAGGAGAAACGATGGCTTACAACACTTGAAAATGAGCCGGATTTCTGCAGTGCTGGTTAAGTGTTTAACTGCTCGTCAAGGTTAACAATGTGTTTAGTGTGCACACATGAGGGAAATCTTAAACAAGTGGATTTACAGAAACAAGCCCTTGCTAAATTGAGAGCATAAAGGTCTATAGCTACAAGTTGGAAGATAATTGCTTGAAAATATTGCTATAAAAATAAACCATAAACCTCCATGACCAGCCTCAGATAATGCCATGGGAACAGGCTGCATGCCAAGAAACAGCAGGGAAGGTAAGAACTAATGCTCACTCCTCTGAGTCCAGCAGCACTCCAGCACGGACTGTCCACTCCCAGACCAGCTGGGTGCCCAAGTCAGGCTCATCTGGCCAGCAAATTGCATCATACAAATGGGAGTAACAGAGAAGAGAAGCAGGCACCACAGCATCTAGATTTTACAGACTCTTAGAGGAAGGACTGTGCTAAATAGAGTTTCCATCCTCAGTTCAGAAAACTCCCTTGCTCCCTTTTATTTATTTATTTTTTCTTCTTCTTCTTCTTCTCTTCAGTGTCATATATAATTATCACATAGCATGCCAGCTGGCACACAGCACCAGGGTACAGCTCCTGTGGTTGGCAATAACACAGATACATACACTTTTATTGAAAATATCTGCCTCTCTTGTCCATTCCTACAGAGCTGTTTAAAGATACACTTGTTAAAAAGGTAGAGCTGGCAAAGGTAGAGTTTATACTGGCATTTGAGGCATCAAACGGGGAATAACAGCACACTGAAGGCTGCAGTCTGGGCACAGTCTGTAGAGAGTTTACCTTATAGGGTATTGGCGGTAGATTATGTCCCTTCAAGCAGTGGAAAGGACACTACCAGAGCTCCTGCTCTTTTCCTACCATCTTTTTGGCCGTTCAAAATTACTTGCAATCACTTTTCTCCTAGAAAGCAGTAAACAGGAAGTGGGCAGCATGGCTTTTGTGTCTGTAGGTTTGAACTTCTCTTCCTCTCCAGCTTTTTTCCTGGGACATAATCTGAGATACATTTTAGCCTACTAAGAAAAGAATCACTATAATTAGCATTCAGCATCAATATTTTAGAGGAGCTATACAGTTCTAAATTATATATATATATATCAGAAGCAATGTATTATCCTCATTGTAATCTTTCTTTAAAATACACAAGCAAATATATCCAAGTATTTTCAACATTTTTTTCTCAGATACAATAGAAACAAATATGCAATACTGTTGTCCCTAATCATGAACTAATTATAATTATATTGTAATAGACAACCTGGATTCTAAGGTCCTTTTGAGAAATAATATCCTGCAAACACAAAAGCTAGAAATGAACCTTTTTTGAAAGCTGAGTGTCTTTTATGTTCATTTAATGTCAGGACATGGGGCTTTAAAGGAAAACATCAAATTACTATAAAACTGTGAGACTCACTGGTCTTACAAAGGCCTCATCCCTTTGCTCTGACAATATAAAATACCTTTCCAAGGCATCTGCATTATGTTTGTATCCACTTTAACTTACTTCGATGTTTATTGTCAAAGTGAGGCTCTTAGTTTAAATAACAATCTGCACATCTATCTTTTGCAATAATATGGTACTATATTCCACCCTTGAAGAATAAACATTGTTTGTGAGGCTCAAATTAAAAGGTAGTGGAGAATCAAAAATATTAACTGAGCCCTCAGTGGCATGAGACACAGTGAGTTTTAATGGGAATCTATGGTTTTAGGAAGGAAAATGTTGGCTGAGGTTTTCCTGCAAGCTGGCCACTTGATCCTATTCAGAAAGGTAGACACACTGAGCTGACAGGTGATTTTAAGGCCTCTAAAGCCATACGTTAAGAAAAATATCAACCCTTGATAAGTCTGCTGAATTGAATTTACAGCAGTGACATTAAATCCTTCAGGGAATGACGTTCATTGCCAATCCTCTGATACTCAGTCTCATGGCAGATGCAATGAAGGAGATCAATCCAGTCTGTTGGTGATTCAAAACTAAACTACATTTTTGAGAGCTTCGGTAAAATGAGTTGATGGAAACAATTCTTTCCCCAGTGAGTGGAGGATTAAAGGCCCTGTGAACACTGGAGCCAGTAGCATGTATGCCATTGACTAATCCCCTTTACCAGAAATCAGTAAGGAGCTCAGAGAATGAGGCCTTATGGAAACACCTCTAGGTTTTTATTGTACATGTTCTATGCACAGGTATTATGTTGCCTTCTCTAGTGCAGGACAACTGTCATGAACAGTAAAAAAATCACCTAGATGTTAGAGGCTCATACATGGGACAAGGAAGCGTCTGGGACCTGGACATGCAAAGATAGCAGTCTGTTTTCACCCTTCCTGCATTTCTTTCTTTGTAATAGCCTGTAATATTTCATGGCAGTATAAAACCAACAACAGAGAAAGGGAATCATAGGAATGTTTATTTTTAATGTGTCTTTCCTTCCCACACAAAGTCCTTTAAGATTGGCAAGTAAAAAGCTCTTGTTAACCTTCCACTCCATTTATTTCTCTGGCTGCTCAATGTGCTTTCCCTCCTTGCATCCCATTGCAGACTGATGTTGGCTCCGTTGTCTGGAGACTCACTAAAATTCTAACAATTTACCTAAATTGCTCAGTGGAAAAATATCAGAATATTTTATTTCATCAGCTTGAAGTGCTTGCTTCTCTACACTTGAAGCACTTCAATTCATCTTTAATATTTTGACTTTAGCAAAATAACAAAATACCTTAAACTGTAAGCACTGATGTCAATGCAAAAATATTTAAGCTTGCTGTGGGTGTCTTTTTGAGGTATTTCATGTCATGAGAAATTTTGACTTTTTATTCTGATTTTAAGGAAGAGAAAATTTCTTTTTTAGGGAAAAGAAGTTTCCTCAAAAGTTTGAAACAGAAATTTCAAATTTTTTTGTTCTAATAAAAAAATTGTCCAACCATTGATTGCTTATATAAAAAATATGGTTGCTTCCCTCAAAATTTAGTCTTTTGATTATCATTGACCATACTGTGATACATAGATTGACAACTTTCTGCAAGAGAAATGCTCTCCACAGCTGATTTACTTTTGATTTTAAACATTGTGGATTTTTGCATGTCTTTGCCTGACCACATTTCTCTTGGGCTTAAAACAGTGTTTAAAACTGAAGTCACTCAACAAAATGAACTCTAAGGTAGATTCATCCTTTAGTCTACACAGATTGATAGCTAAAGGCTTGTTCAGTCTCCTTGTGTCAGCATGAGATTCAAACACACAGCCTTGTGATCTGGCCCCTGCACACATTAGGGTGCCATGTGTTCCTCTCCCATCTTAGATGTCCACAGGATCCCCAAACCACAGGAAAACACCCAGGGCAAAGACAATGGTCTTTCTTTTTTGTTTTGGCCCAGTCCCCATCATGCTGTCAAACTCCCCATCACCCATCTCCATGCGATGATGCCAGTGTGTGAGCCTAGCAGACCACCTCTCTTCCCAAACCCTGTGTGGAGCTATACAGAAGACAATCTGGGTAACTGGGCAGGCTGTGCAGTCCATGCCTGGCACATGAAAGACCTCTGTAATTAATAGGATAAAAACAGAGCTCAAGATGATTTTACGGGAATCGAAACCAGCCTCATTTAGTGATGTAACTTCTGTCCCAGAAGGGTCTAGAGGTTGCGATTGAGTCATGTGAAATTATCTTCTAGCTAAATGGCAAAGCAACTCATGTAATCCCAATATCCTATAAACCACTTCAGAACCAAAGCAGAGATTTGGGTTTTGTCCTCAAATGAGCAAAGCTACATAAATGAGTCATTCAGGCCTCCAGACTTGTCTCACAGCCCAGAAAAGGCTGAACTTATGCCTCCAGCCTTCTCTCTGCAGAAAAAAAAAAAAAAAAAAAAAGAAAAAAGAAAAAAAAAAAAAGTTGCTCCAATAAACAGCTAGTAACCAAAGAGACCTGTCTGAAGCTGAGTGGTTGACTGCAGCTCATTAGGCTTCAGAGGGGTTAAAAGCCCTTTGGTGACTGAGTGAAAGAAAGGCATATGTTCTTCCTCAGCTGGTTCACCCTCTTCTAATTTCATCATGACTTAATCCAGCAAACAGTATATAAAATCAAATGCCTTAAAACCTTAACTGCAGTTATAGCTTCTATGGAATCAGCACTACTTTAAAATAAACTGGACTGCATTTATCTTTCTTTGATTTCTGTTTAACTCAAGTCACTTCTCAAGTCAAAAAAAGCACGAGCTGAATGGTAAATATTGGAAATTCAGAAAAAGGAAGAAGTGAGAAAGGACATTATATCTGGAGGTTTTTTACTCAAACACTGATTAAAAAAAAAAAAAAAAAACAACAAAAAACCAAAGAGTTAAATTGCTGCATTTCAATCCTTCAAAATGGACTTGTCACAGAGGTCTTTTCCAGCCTCAATTCTGTATTTCAGGACTTACTTCATTATAGATATTTTATTTCTTATACTCATAAGGCTTAGAGATGGAGGGTATTTTTTTTTTATTTTCTAATGTAAGATTTTTCTTAATTTAGATGTGTGTCAATAGAAAAATAATTTGTTGATGTATTTTCACATGCAGTGTAACTCTTTCCATGGTCCCAAGATGTTTTACGCTGTATAATATTTATTTATTTTAAAACTATTACTATCAGGAGTTTCTAAGTGATAACTAAATTAGACATAATCCACATTAGACTTCCACTGCCTGCAAATGGAGAACCTCTCCTTGCTAGGAGAATCCAGGCTTAAAATGTGTATGCAGGTGCCATACATCAGGTGCTTCTGGGTCAATCACTTCCAAGGCTGAGCAGATCCATGAAGCAGCTTGCACATAGATGACCAGCCTGTACATAGCACATTCAGCATATTGCAAATACATCAGGCACTTAGCATGCATAAGGCAACAGCGCAGCAGAGATGAACCTTGTCTCCAGACACTCTGTGCATGGTCTGCACTGTTAATGTACACATGGGAATTGTCCAGGGCTTCAAAACATCTGGAAACTCCAAATAAGTGGCTAAATTCCTTTTCCATCTGGAGATCATTTACACAAAACAGCCATGTTAGCTGTCGTACTGTTCCCTTATCTCCTGAATGACAGGGAGGAATGAGGAAGGCAAGAGGAAGTATTTATATTCATTACTTTTGTTTATATTTCACATAAACAGGATCTCTTATATTACTGAAACTTGGGATTTCTGTGGAGCTGCAGGACAGACCTTCCCACACGAGCAACACCTTCTCTGCTTTGCTTTCTCTGCTCATAATAACCCCAAGTTCTATCTCAACACCTCACTCCCAGAGCACCTCCGTAAGCAAGAAGACATGCAGTAATTGTGGTGTTTTAACCTCATATTTTTTTGCCTTGATCTCATTGCAGGAGAGCATGTGATGCCTTCTGGCCTTTGTGGTGTCACAGTGAAGAGGGTCTCTGTGGACAGCAAAGGTTTTTATATGTGAATAGATTATGGGTACAACTCATTGCCCCCTTGTTCAGCTCTGACTGGTTTCAAAGCCTGCAGTCACACTCTAAGCAGAAAACCAAGTGATACCAAAGAGTTCCCAGGTAGTAGAGCAAGGATTGCTACTGGGCTTCTTCACTTCAGCAAGTTTGCTGATGATACTAAACAGGGAGGAGTGGCTGATACACCAGAAGGCTTTGCTGCCATCCAGCGAGATCTGGACAGACTGGAGAGCTGGAGAAAGG
>JAAGNO010012688.1:58581-68686 GCA_033439905.1 Ceryle rudis | reverse complement strand
ATCCCTGGAGAAGATTTGGTAGCAACTGATCTTTCTATGGAACAAGAAACATTCCTGTTGTGATTTTTATTTTTTTTTATGCACTCCATTTATTTTCTTTTTCTTTGAGCTGCTCAGGATGTTCTCTTGTTGAATACCAGGGGATTTATGGTCACACGAAACCAAAGTTCACTGTGGAAAGCTATTGCCTAGAGGGTTGAAGAAGTGGCAGCCAATATGATACAGTCTAAATCCTCAGGTCTCTTGTTCCTACAGGGAATCAGTTTCCATATAGTGAATTTAAAAATCCTGCCTCTGCAGTATGTTTCATTACACCCTTTAAAAATGGCATTTTGCTATAAATGTGCTGCAGCTTCAATTACACTTTGCTGAAGTGTCATTGCATTTGCAGAGAGGCCTTGGGGAGAAGTAAGATTTAGATAAAAAAGAAGAAGCTTTATTTATATAGATGAAAACGACTGAAGTAGTAAAACTGCTCACTAAATGTACAACACAAAGACAAACCAATTTCTTGTTCCCTTGGAGTCCTGTCCCCCACCTCTGGACTGAAACACCTTCATTTAAAGGTGAAATGTACAGTCTTTCTGGTAGTACTCATATAGTAAAAAATGACTTTATATTACCCATTGGAAGATGCTGTTTTTTCGTGACTAACAGTGTTCTTAAAGTAAACTGCTGCTGTAGCAGCTTCTGATAAAGAACAAGAACAGAAACATAATTTGTGTTACAACTCTCTTATGCTGAATCTTCCGGTAACATGGCGGACCTATTTGCTTTATTTCAAACTTTAACAAGGAAGGACAATGGTGACATCTTATTTACATCTGTTTGGTAATACCATCATCAAAGTATGAGAGGATGGTTGACAGGCAACAGCTCTTTTTGATATTGAATTGTATACCCTAGTGCAATAAGAGATGAATCTGTAGCCAAAACATAGATTCAAGTTTTGGGATTACAGCCTTCAACTGGTTAAACACTGACCTCTACCACTCATACAGCAGTAAAGGATTAAATATTTATTGTTAAGAAAGCAAGATGATATGGAGCAATACTATAGTCTCTGAACCACACGATGGCAATAAATTACAACATGCAGCCATACTAAAAAAGAAATCAGATTATTGGTGTTTTTTACTACAGGGATTTTTAATGAAGAACAATATATCAAAATGCTAGTAATTAAAGGTTCCTTGATGTGCAAAGTTGCTCCTTCTATCTCAGTTCCAATACTCCAAGGTAACTTTTTTTTTTTTATTTCAGTGACAAGGGGGGCTCCTGGGAGTGTAATGCTCTATTTTCAGTACTCTTAAAGGATTGAAGCCAGATAGACTACCTCAGTAGACACACAGAGACTTGGGTAGTTCGTTGGTTAGCAAAAGGGTCGATAGATCTTTCAGCCTTTTTGATTCCCAGGCTTAGTTTCTCTATGTTTCAGAACTTATGAAACAGTGGATTTTGGTCTTTCTCTCAGAGCCTGTGCCAAAATAGAAAGGATAGAGATCCTTGAACATATTTTATCTTAATAATGTGACATGTTAATGAAGTGGAAACTGAGAGGGATTTCAGGTAAAGAGCAGGTAAGAGCTGTAGCTTTGGAGAGAGAAAAGTAATTGGGAGAACTGCTAGCGAGTGTGTGAATTGGTGTGCCCAAGAGCCAAAGGGATGTGCAGGGCAGTCATTGTCTTTTAATGTTGATTCCTCTTCCCCCTTCCTATTACTGAGCAGAGAAACTGTGATTTTCGACCTTCTTGCTCCCTCAGCCTGCTGCCCAGTCCTTCTGTTCTAGCAGGCTCCTCTCATCTCCTGTCCTTTCCACTTCTGACTGTCTCCAGTGCTATCAGGTGACAAAGACAGTGGTTGAAAAGGAATCCACATGGGCAGCTTAATAACTGAGGACTGAAGGTCCAGTTTTTCCAGGAATTTGGTTCTATTGCCAACTTGCAACATCTCTCCGATGTTACCATCCTTAGCTAAGAAGAAAGATTGTATTGCACTTTCAGAAGCTAAAAGTTATGGCAGCATGATGAAAACACAAGAGAGAAATTTTTTTGGTGCATACTGTGATATGTGAAGTCACAGGCACAGCCCTTTTAGTTAGACTGGATACTTTTATTTTCTCTATGCTCCCTGGGAATTGATATTTGAAGCTCATCTTTAGGAAACATAAATTATTTGTTATTACCACAGGCAATCTGCACCCTTGGTTTATGATTGATTGAAATTATATGTTAGTATTTTTGCATCACTTTTCACAATTCAGACTGAGTCTTAATTGCTGTGTTCATTGAGTTATATAAATACTTTCAGTATCTGTTACAGACGTTACCAATATATTAGCTGAGACTATCTTTAAACATTATTGACTGATCAATTGCTACTAAACTCGGTAGCTCTGATCTACTTAAATATAGAATTTAAGTTCGATTTTTTTCTTACTGAAGAGACAGAATGATAAAAAGATCATAGTATTTTTAACTCATGAAATGACTTTGAATGTGAGGTCATTAATGGTATCATTTATTACAGAGAGAGGGACATATAAAGCTGTTTCTGTCTTACTGTTTTACCTATGTAGTATTGAAAGCACAGAAAAATTCACAGTGGTCCATCTACCCCAAAATTCTACCACAAGCAGTAGCTACCATCACCTGCTTAAATGTCTTTCAGTAGAAGATTCAAGTAAAGCACACATTCAGAGCACTTTTTTTTCTACTCTTCAGTCACCATTCTGCAACCTTGTCATGGAATTTTCCAGCATTGAATAAAATTCTATCACAAATGCAAAGAGGGCAACAATACAAGTAATTAAAAGGCAGATCATATTAACAGACACTTTAAAATTAAAAAATACATATTAACAGCATGTGATTTGCATTTGAATATGTTATATTCATATGTATGAATGTTATATCCTAATAATTTTAAATTTATATTCATTTCTTATTCCTGTCATAACTAAGACCACTTATTAATTAAGATCACTTCTTTCTGGTAACTTATTTAACATCTGATTGGTACCCACAATTTTTGGGCACAATTTTATTAATTTCTGGTCAATTATTTTGTGACAGGTTGCTAGGAAGAGATAAAAAGGGCTATTCTGTTTAAATAGTTAAGATGTATGTAACAGCAGTTAAGATAATGGTTTAATTTGTTTTGCCATATAACTTTCAGAGCTATTAGAAACGTAGAAGCTGCTTTTAATTCGGAATAAAAATAGGTTTCTTCCCTATGAGGAAAAAAACCTCTACCTTCTTTGCAAGGTCATTATACTGCATACATTTGGAGAGAGCATAAGTGGAATTCAGGAATTGTGATTACTAGCTCTATTCCTTGTTTGCTCAGTGACCTTGGATAATTGTTTAATAATCTGTGGTATGGCTTTCTCACTGGTAGAATGAGACAGGAATATCTACCTCCTTGGGGTGTTCTGAGATGTAATTAATTGCCTGAGCTGTAAGAGAAAAGTGCTATAGATGTGCTGAGCAGAAGACCCAATAGAAACCAGACATCTGACTTTAAAATGAGAACACTGAAAATTAGAATTATTTTCTTCAGATAATTCAATTTGTGCTGTCTTTCTAGTAAGCCTCCAAACACCTCCCTCCATGAAAAGATTGTTGGAGACAAAGTACTAAGGAATGGAAACTGCCCTACACAAGCTAATGATTAAAGTTCAACTAACATTGACAAAGCCAGGATTTTTCCCTATAAATCTATGCAGAAAAGACAGCTGCACTTTTCTTATGTCATAATTGGACAAGTATATACTATTTTAGGAAAAAAAAATATCAAGAAAGAGGTTTTGTCTGGTTTGTTTTGTATTTTTTTTTTTTTTAAGGAGAGCAACTGGTTGATTTTTTTTCACTCTTGGGCTCTCTTCTTGTTTATCTGCAAAGCCTGCACCATACAAAGGATTTTTCTGATGTGATATCTATGCATTTTATAATTTTATGAAAAGAATATCTGAAGTGGCTATCTTTCAAACCACAGATTGTACCTTTCTTATTTGAAATATGCAATCTTTACAGAAGACAAAAAATGTTGTCAAAACACAGGCTCAAAACCACTATGCTTATGTCTACTGTGCTAAATACCACTTATTTTACTAAACCTATTGCATATTGAATATATATGTCTTAAAAATTAGAACTGCTAGGAAAACATTGTGGTTAATAGTCTATTTTCTGAACTTAGCTGCAACTGTTTTAAAAAACTACTGTCCCTATTCTTGACAGTACTTTCTCTTCAGGAGGGCTAACAAATTAGACTGCGTGGGTACTTCAAATCTACTTAAGTACTGTGAGTTGTCTTGACTTAAACTGGTAGTGGAGAATCACAGAAATCTTCCAGCTAATTTAGGACCGGAGCAGATGAGGAGTGCTTGTGTACTCTACTCTGCCAGCTCTCCCTGTAGGTTAAGTAATGTCAGCAAGAGGAGTAGTAATGACTTCTGGAGAAAATAATTTCCTACAAAGCTTCAGCCACTTTTGCAGGGAACATCTGACACAGACAGGAAAGGAGCAGCATCAGAGTACACTAGTAACTAGTTTGGGAAATCGCAATCCAGGAAGGAGACAGACTATTATCAGTGCTGTTGTGAGGTGAGTGTGAATGTGACAGTGTGTCAGGAGTTTTATTTGCCTCCTATATTAGGTAAAAAATTAATTTTATAATACTTTATGGTAATACAACATGAAATATGCATTGATATACTGTGTCTGGAATTATACAGATGGCCAACATTATGTGCACATCAGTATCACAGGACTTTTGTCTTAGATACTCCAACTCTATGGTTCCCACAGTGAAAGGCAATGAAATTACCATTTTAAATACTACATGGGAATGTTTTGCATTATTTACTTACATTGTGATAGAAAATGATTTATAATTCAGTAGTAATAGAGGAAGCACAACAAATCACTATAAATTAAGAGCACTCTCTTTTCTTGTGCTACTGTGGACTATTTTTCAATGGTGTAGCATAATAACTGAAGTGCAAAAGTTTTAGGATATACATTCAGTTAAAAAAAAGTGATGGATTTAAATATGGAACTTTCTAAAGAATTATAGCCTAATTAAAATACTGATTTGTCAAAACAGCAATAACCTTAATATCATCCCCACAGTAGCCGTCATAGCTGAATTCAAAATGTGCTCTTTTTCCTGCGGACTTTTAAAATCATGCTCTTATGAAAACCTTAAATGTCTTCTGAGGGAATTAATACTATTAGGGAGACAGCTGATTCCTTCAGTAAAAGAATTGATAAAATTTTGCAGGAAATCAAGGAAATGCTTTTGACAGTTCATTCTGTCCCACAGATTAGGAACTGGATCTCTGATACCCTAGTGAGTATACAAATGACTGAAAGACCAGGTTAAGGAGGGCAATTTATTTGATATGTCTTCTGTCTGTATGCAGGAGAAGTCTTCATGACTCCTGTTTCTGGTGTAAGAAAAATAGAGAGCTGTACAGGAAGACTCAGTAGCAATTCTGAGTTCCCAGTGCTGGTTGTACAGCTGCCACATGCTCAGGGAGAGACCAGACACCTCTATCACCCCAAAATAAAGGTGGTCATGCAGCATGTGTGGCACACTGCAGCATCTTTTGGGACAGAACCATTGCACATACAGCAAGGTCATTAGCCTGGACAGGTGGGGAAGCATCAGGACTTAGATGTTAAATCAATATTATCATGTGGTGCATACAACAGGAATGATGTGAAGAGTGAAACAGCTGATGCTGAGGACCTGATGTTCACACTATATGGCCTCTGGAGGTTTTTTCATTTCAGAATGGCCGTAGTTTGAGCCCCTGAACTGAATTCTCACACACAGTTGGGAGTGCATCTTCTGATTTACTTCCAAACTAAAAATTATACTTTGAGCCCATTCAGTGATGAGAAAAAGAGTGCTAAATGGTGACAATTGGGAAATCTCTTCAAAAAAGCACTTCTGGTCCTATGCCAGTGTAGAAGCACTCAGCATGTGCTAACCTGCCCATCAAGAGCTCTGTTGAGGCACAGCAGAAAAACTCCAGCACACTGCCAATCTGTGTCCTGTTGCCTCTGATATGCCTAATCAATGCTAATCTGCTCCATGACCTAGAAGCCAAAAAAGGTTTTCTTTGGTATGTTGCCAGGCCAGGGATATTTTCTATCAGATACTATATGTATATGCTCAGATGATATAAATGAACAATCAGTGCACACTAGTAAGGTTTTATTAATTACTGCTAGTAAAGAACTTTCCTGTAATTACAAGCTATGGGAAGTCAAATGTTGTAATGAGGAGAATCAGACCTAAGTCTCTTACATCTGCATATCAGTCATGACCTTATTTCAGCACTTGATTTCCTACATTTGAAGACTTAAATGGGATTAGGCTTGAAAAATTAGGGTAAGAAACCCTTAGCACCCCAAGCATAATGAATATTAGGATCACCGACCTACAATGCCAAGTTTGTTATTAAAAATGAGGAAGGAATTTGGACTTGACAGCTGAACAAATCTCTTATCTTCACCTGCAGAGCAATTACTATGAAGTGCTTTTTCAAAATTTACAAATATTTTTTTTTATATATTGCAGCATGGCATCATCTGGCTTTGTCATTGACACAGATTAATCAATACAGGGTTTATTTCACACCAGGATGGTAGTTATTTGAGTTTCTCCAAGAAATGACCATGCTTATGTCTTGTAATGAAGTATGAGACTTTATGTGTCCTAAGGTAACATCTCTTCAGTGAACCTATTTATCAGAATTCCTGGTTTAAACCCTCCATACACTCTTTCCTCCTCAATTTCATCACGATATATTTTATTTTACTTTTACTTGTTCAGCAGAAACTATAATTGTTACTCAAAAAAAAAGAAAAAAATTACTAGAGAATACACTCTTAAGGACAAACATAACATTAAAAAATAAACAAGATGATAAAAAAGTAGTGCAACCTTGCTGTACAGTTTTAATTGTTATCCCTGTAAACCCCTATGAAGTATTTGTTTATAAAGTGCTGTCTATAGAGCATTAGTAAACTGTCATCACAACTGCAAAGTTCTCCTACTGAGTTACTGGCAGGGAATTATTTGTGAAATAGTCAGTTAAATCATTGTGGCAGCATTTTACAACATAAATGATATCTTGCATTAAAAGGATTTATACCAGACAGTTGCATTCTCCAATTTTAGTTAAAGAGGGAATTATCCTAAAATCAAATACCGGTTGCTTACAAGTGAGCACTTAATGCTAAACTGGACTAGAATACGCACTACAGAATGTGGTAATTGGAGAAAATGTGCACATTTTAACATATCTGGTGAATATGGAACACTGTTAAATAATGTCTCCTTGCTACAATGGCAGCACACGGAGTAAACAGCCTTGCAGGCTTTTCCTGAACAGCAGCAGGAATGTGAGTGGCCTTCCCTCTCTGTGTAAGTGGCAAGGTACAGATTAACCTTCCTAACTCTTCCCTAAGGCCTTTGGCAGATGGTGTTATTCTAATTGTGTTGGTTTAGGAAGTTACAGATGTTAATTCTCTCCTTTCCACCTTTACCTAAGGTTTCTGCTTTTTTTTTTCAGCAATAGGAGTCCATGGGTACTGAACTCTCAGATACTGAAGTTCATGACCTGGCATAAAAACATTAAATCGCTATCATTTTCAGTTAATACAAAAGGCAGTATATGCATCAGGCTGTAAACTATAGCGTCTGGTAACAGACACACTCTTACTTTCCTCCATCTTTACTATGGCAGTTTCAACTTTTGGAAGCAAAGACAGGAGCCTCTTCAACCTTCTGCAGCAGAAAGTAGCAGAGGTTGTCTGCTAGAGTCTCTAGCCTTTGGAAGAACTAAAACAGAAACAGTATTTGATAAATGAAACACTGGGTATTCTGATCAGCGCAAGGGAGAAAAAAGGATTCAGATCAATCACTGGTGAGGCAAGTAAAATATTATTAACACAGCTTATAAGGTATTTGATGTGCCTTGCTAACAAGTCCTACTATCTCTGTTATATGTCTCTGTTAGTGGCCTAACATAGCATAACTCTTGTACCAAGAATGCTAGTTCCTCTAAAAAACAGAAAATGGGAAAGACATGAGAACATGAACAGTTTACAAAGGGCTTTTCCTTTAGAGTGATCCTGTACAGTGACAGTGTTTTTTGGACTTGGTCATGACATTACATATGGGCAAGAAAGGTTTTTAGTTATCAATTTTTTACCCACACATTTTATCCTAATTAATTTATAAGAGAAATCATTAAATTAATGTTTTCACTAGACACCTACTGAGATGACATCAGTGCCAGAAGGGAAACCACAAAATTACTCGAGTATAATGAGAGCAGTGGCTATAAACTTTTTGTTCATAAATTAATCCAGTGTCATGCCTTCTGTTTTAAAACATAATCAGCAGCATCAAGTTAAAATGACACTATCACCCTAGTTTAGACTCCTAGATTTAAACTTACCTCTGCAAGCATCAAGACTTTGTCACGTAATATTACAAAAGTTTACTGAGTGTGATTGAAGGTGAAGATGCTTTACATTTCTGAAGGTTGTATAGTACTTTAAGTGATTGGCCTTTTAGTTTTAAAGTTCCTGCTAAAGATATTTATCACTCAGAATTCATCTTACCCAGATAAGTGACTTAGGCTCTGGAGAAAAGGAGATGGCCAGCCAGTAAATGTTTGATAATTCAGATACTGCTATTGGAAGGTATAAGGGTGAAAAGACTGTTACACAAAACATCTAAGAGACAACAATGACAAGACACCAGTTCTATGTTCATGTACCACTTGTGTGTGGTCTTATACAGAGTTTGGGGGAATTATGAATTACAGAAGTGTGTCAGAAAGGATTGCAAAGGAGGAATATAGCCTTGCTGTGGAAGGTAAAACAGTGTGTGAAACTAAACTGGGGTGAAGGAAAGACTTTATATCTGCAGGATGGTGAAAATGAAGGGACAACTGATTTTGTACAGTGGGATAGATCCAGAAGACTCACAATGAATTGCAAAACAACCTGAAAAAGAGGTAGAGAATGGGGAACAGTTCTCTGGAAATAGAGAATTGGGGCAAATGTTACACAAGAATGAGAAGGGGTGTCACCAGACTGCTTATTGGCTGGATGGGAGGCACTGAGAAAGTCAGGTACAGAGAGAACATTAGTATATGTACCAAGAATTCAGAAAGCATGGAAGTTAATCATATATGCTATAGCTCCATATATTCAGACTACCTCCTCAAACAGACTTTAGGATGAAGGAAGTTCATGTGCAGGTTTGTAGAGCACAAAACTAGCAAATCTACTAATCTGCTAAAGAGAACCCACAAGAGCACAAACACTCACATGTAAATGTGTCTGATTTAAGAAAGTAGAAAAATCGTAACTTGGGATATTATTCCATTTCTATTTATTCCAGGTTACTGGTAAAAAAAAAATGAGACCAGACATTTTGAGTTTGTTTCAGCTGCTGAATGTCAAAAAAAAAAAAAAAAGTAGCTTCATGCAGAGCATAAATTTAGCCATGATCCCATTCTTTGAACACTTCGTAAGCCTTAGCTAATTAGTCCATTCAAAACCCCTGCTGGGGAAACAAGTAATTTTCTTCTAGTTTTACAAATGAGGGATTGGAGGAAGAGTGACATTACTTTAAATCTCTTGCTCAAACACAGAGATTCAGCATGGAGGACTCGAGTTAAAAGTTAAACAGTGGGTAATTCTTACAGCTAAGCTTATACTATGCTTTTCTGCATCGCCCAAAACCTCATCAATACATTTGGGAGGAGAGGTGGAGAGGGGATCTGTAGTGGGGAGGAAAAGTCTTTCACTGCAGATATTAAAAAAGTATGTACAAAAAGGAAACAGAACAAAGGATAACTGAACGACACATTCATATGAATCATAGAATAATAGAATCTTCATGGTTGGAAAAGACCTTTAAGATCATGGAGTCCAACCATTAACCCTACTCTACCAAGTCTACCACTAAGCCATACCCACAAGTACCACAACTATATGGTTTTTAAACACATCCAGGGATGGCAACTCAACCACCTCCCTGGGCAGCCTGTTCCAATGCCTGACAAAAC